>KQ435804.1:172070-185379 GCA_001276565.1 Melipona quadrifasciata
GCGACGCATCACCTTCTAATTTAATATTCTGCGCTTTCCACCTTGGGAAATCCGATTTGGTCAGATTCGATCCTTTGTTTCGAGAAGAAGAGCATCCGTTGTTTCGACTGTTAAAAAGTAAAGGGTAAAGAAACGTTCACGGTGTACAACGTACTGGTGTACATTTGTATGCATCAAGAGAAACAAGAAGAAAATCTCCTTCCAAGCATTTTCTGTCCGATATTTGTTCTGGAAAATAACACCGTCGCGTCAGATAGAATTTCCGGTTGTAGAGTGGCGATTTGAAAAAGATGGAGTGGTTTTTGCCGAGTCAGAAGAGGTTAAGTAGATTCATCGCGAAGGATCAGCTTAAAGTTCTGCGCACTACGCGGTGTCTGTCTCAAGATAAACGCAATGGACTCGAATGTTTTTGCTCGGTAGAAGGCTTGCTCTTTCGAGAAGAAAGATTATTGTTGGAAATTGTTAGAAAGATCAGAGAAGAGAAACGCGGCAGTCTTTAGGTGGAACCGAGAGCTGCTATAAAGCTATAATATTAACGAAGATTCTGCGGGTAGAGTAGGAACGCCTACCATCGGTAGAAGCTTTGCTTGTTGAATAATACTTGCAAAGCTGCCTACCGTTTGCGCAACGCTCCTGTTCTGTATTATAACGACGGCTGATAGAAAGATTTTTGCGGCTGAAATCCGATCTTTGCGCAAGTTGGAATCGTGGTTCGTGAAATGATTTGCGTGTCGCCGTGCTGCTTCAAATGCGACCGCTTTCCAGCGTCTAGGGGAGCCACAGGTATATAACGAGTCTTTTTCGTTGATAATGAGAAGACGGTTCACCGACTCCTCTGAGAAGGGAACAAGCACCGAAGAAAGGGTAGTTCCTTTTCCAACGAAACGTTCTTCTCGGTTTTTTCGCCGAACGATTCGAACGATGGCAACTGGGTAGATGCATCTTGGCTCCGCGCCGTTTCTCTGTCGCCTCTTCATTCATCGAGAAATTATTGTTTCGAGAAGCTGCCGCGAATTTTCTGGCCACTGATATTGACATTCGTCTAGACGCGTCTTGGATCAATATATATTGTCGTAAAAAACTGAAGTAGAATAAAAAAAGAAGGGTGAATTTCGGTATTACCTGAGGAGATCGCATTCTTGCCCGTACAAAATCACCCTCCAGTGTAGTTGGTAAAAGAGATTAATTGGCTCTATTCAAAGAACAAATTGTTCATCGGTCGAATCAATTTTAATCGATGCCATTCGTTTAAACTGATCGAACTCGTCTAGTTTGGGAATCTTGTTTGGAAAATCAGTCGAAATCGGTAGAAATTCAAGCCTCTGTGAGAGCGGACAATAGAAGGGTAAAGAGAAACGTACATTGACGTAGACGACCGTGGAAACTGAACACAAATCCTTTCGTGGTGGCCATTAACGACGATGCGATGGAAGCCACAGAAACAAAGTCTTAGACGAGTGAGGTTTAAAACTAAAAGCATTCCTCGCGATTATTGACAAAGGTAAACGCTCATCGCTATGCGTTTCAGAACACCTAACCTTCGTCCTTCCTTTAGACCCATCCACTTAAAAGCATTCTCGTGAATTATTCACGCGACTAAGGGTCTTGGTGCGTCGAAAATTTCATTATTTTCTTCTTGCGTTTTATAACCTTTCGCAAAACATGAACAGTATAAACGGCACGCGTTGGAAAATCTTACTGGGACGCGTTTCCATGTTAATGTAGTCCGTTTGAAATACAATCTTCTTTATTTTCTTTCCATGTCAACGATGCTAAGGGAATAACGTCATGGCGGGCGAATCGCTAAAACGATATTACGCGTGAAGTAGTACGTGCTCGAGATTCACGCTCGAAACTTTCTCACGCGTTTCTGACGATGGCAACAACATCGGTCGAAGATTGTGCGTAAAAACGGCCCGTATGACGCGCGACTCGCGAATGGAAATAAATCCTTTAGAGCAGACAGTTCTTTCTTGTGATGCCGGTTTCACGTGCAGGAAATCCCGAATAAATCCAAACAAACGCGGTTACAGCAGGAGGAAGATAAGATCTCGCCACCTACGATTTCAAAAGGGACGAGGTGTTATTTATAGATATCTTGACCGTGGCACATGGCGTGGCATGCGCGGAATCAGGCGCGTGTTTCCGTACAACTGAGGTGCACGCGTCTGAATAAATTATTTGGACAAGTCAGTACACCGTCACTATTCCTCGAACTGCCAAACTTCTGCTTCTGTGGTGAAAAAATAATGTTTAGCAACTAGTGATTGATAGTTATTAGGCTACGATGCATACATTTTTGTACCATCATTGAACGAAAATCATCAGCTAAACGTGATGTGGGAATTACTTGTGAATTACGAGTATAATAAAATAGAGTTTTATTAATGCGGAATAGAAAACGGAAAACTTTGATGACGAAACGCGATAGAGTTTCGCAGAAGACATGCGAAGGAAAGATAAAGAAATCTTTGTATATCGATGTATTGCATCAGATTGACTGAAAAACAAAAAGCAAAAAAACGGTTAAATTCAACCAAAATCGAACCGAATATGCAAACAAAAAGGAACAAAGACACACAACTATGTATACATATTCAATAAATGATTTATCGACCATACCGCACTCAAAAATTCTCAAAACGCTTCTATGTTTTTTTAAGAGAGAAATTGAATCTTCCAACATTTACGATGTTTAAACTACGTGTACTGAATAGGTTTGCTTTTTTTTTGTCTGTATATCGTTCACTTTCGACGGCACGTCGCGTTCAATGGCCAGCCAAATATTGACTCCCGGTTATTTAATTTCTTTGTGATGTGGTCATCAGACTTTCGTTGTCTGTAAATCTGTCTTTATCTAGTAGCAACAAGTAGAACGAAATATCTAATAGAAAATGGTATATAAGAATGTACATAGCAAAAAATATGTAATAATAGTCGGAACCTGATGACTAATTACAGTTTAGATAATCGTGCAACGACTTACGACTGCTTATTTACTGGACCAACTTCTTTTCTGAATTTTTTAAAATTTCTATTATTAATGAATTCGGCTGTAATTCCTAAGAGCACGGTGACTACTGCAGCAAAAATGATTGTAGCAAAAGTTTTTATTAATATTTCGGAAATAAAAATTTTATCCTTTCCCTCTCGCTTCTATTTCTTCAAAATTTCATATATCGATCAGAAACTGATGTTTTTCGGAACAATATTCGGTAACTATTCTCCAATGAAGGCAAATTCAGAGAAAGGGAAATTCGAAATAGCAAGGATAAAATGATCAAATATCGCTTATCGGTTTCGTGGGAGGACATTTTCGATTATTTAACTACTGGGGAGGAATGGGCAAGCGATCGGCATGGCGTCGAAACGTATCGACGACGCGACACGACCGCACGCCTGCACGCTTCTTTATCGAGACCTCCTCTCAGTTGGTCGCTAGGTTAATCAAATAAAATCAACACGTTTTTAATGGACCGTGGACAACGCGCGTACTCGAACGCTTTGGCGCGTGCTTGTGTGAACTAGCTATTCAATCAGTCACAGAAGACGTCCAGAAATTAAGAACGAAAATATCAAGATCATGAGAGCGCGTCAGAGATGGTTTATCAGTGAGATGACTAAGATTCGACACACAAACGATCAAATTTACCGCTGCGTTTTGAAAGAGTATGAGACATGAAGCTATTCTGTATTAGATCCAACTGATGCGATGTAATTCTGCAGATGAAGGAACTCCTCCCCGAGTTCGATATATTAGATGGAAATCAACATTTTGAATAATTTTTTCCTGATATATACATATTTTAGTCTTTGCCCGATTTTAGTTTTCAAAATATTTGTGAAAAAAGTTTCGACGTGTTTCTTTTGATGAGATCTATTTGCCACTCAAGTTTAGGTCTGATTTATTATCAAACATGCTTATATTACAAACTGATGAATCACGCGATAAGTTTATATCTCATGTTTTAATTTGTAAACATAAGTAAATAAGATAGAACTCTTAATTAAATTTACTATTGGAAATAATTAATGGCCGGACTAAAACTTAATGCACATCAAAAAGCTGGCTAATTATTAAATAAGTTAGATTTTTTTTTTATGTACCCGTATTTGTAAGACGATCAACATTAACATTAAACCTACTGACACTACGTATACCTATTTCTACCGTAATTACATGAATTACATTTTTTATAATAAATTAGATACTAAATTATCAATAAAACTGCTTTTGTATAATAGCAAATCAAATTTATTTTTTCATTTTATTTATAAACATGAAAAATATAAGACAATTTTCTTCTTTTTAAAGTAAATAATGTATATTTTATTCTTGTTTACCGCTTTTTTTGCAAATTATAAGGTTCCCTACATTGCTACATACATATTTTATTAGTTTTATTATGCTTACAATATCTTACTTGACAAATTTTCCACATGTATGGAATTTTATTTATATTTGCTGTTTTATTCCATATTTCTTCTCAGTTTATCTCTTGTAATTCTTGAAATTCAAAGGCAAGTTCTTCTGTTAATTAAAGTACAAGTGCTTGCCTCGAAATTCTTTCTTCAGTCGTCTGTTTATACAAAATTCACGTATTTATTGCGGCTAAATCTAGGATATTGAAAAAAATCTGCAGAGACCATTTCCAAGATTTTAATTTTACAGTCTATTTTCTAGCCATTTGGTTAATCATATCCATACCGAACTTGGCACTATTATAAAATCTAATTGTTTCTAGTATACGCATAATCGTTCTTTTCAATTGCTATAAATTCATGCATCCTTTTATTTGGTTTACTTTTATATATCGTAAGAGTAGAATTATCAGTTTTGTAGCCTAGTTTTGTTATAGAATATGCCATGTTATCTTTTGCTTGTTTGACAACTTTTAGCAGTTTCCTTTTATTATAACGAATAGTTCTAATCACAGGTTTTCATCGCCAACAATTTTGTGGCCAATGATACGCTTGTGAAAAAATTATTTGTGATTATATTTCTTCCAGTATTTAGCCTGTGAATGGTTCTATTAATTTGAAAACAACAAATTCTCCAAGAGGAGTTAAAGATTCTCTTTTGTCTTTTCTCGAACATGGGAACCCGTTTGTAATATATTTGCTGTTTACATCAGTAGCTAACCAGAATTTTAATTTATCTGGTTTTTTCGGCGTAAATCTACATTTATTGTTGGATTCTTTTTTTTAGAATTACAAACTTGTACTGTTTCTTTTAATTTCGAGGTACATACATTCTTGCCACTTATTTAACTTTGGTCGTCACCTTATCGTGGCTTCTTCAGATGGTGTGTCAAAGGCTGATTCTGCTTTCAGTCAAAATTATGCTTCATTTAGAGATTGCTTTACACTTATAGCTATTGTGTACATTTAGATTTGAATCTTGCGAAAAAATAACGTTACAAAAAAACTTGAATCTTTTAACCAGTCAAATGGCCGGTCGCCGTAGATAAGACAAGCTACTACCCCTCCCCCCCCAAAAGGGAGGAAGGAACGAATATTCATACATACATACATACATACATACACATATATATATAATGAAAAAAGTCGTAAAGTTAAATCACGATGTAATAACATTATATGTATAAAATTTTGAACGAAAGTTTAAAAATGGTTGTTTGATCGGTTTAGTGTTAAATCTGAATTCAAGTTTATTCAAGAATTCATACAATTTTATCTGACAATCTAGCTTGGTGAAGTGATCAGATAAAAACTGTGTCATTTATCGAATGCTATCGAATAGCTAAATTAAGTTGAATTTCCTGTCTCCTTCCGTTCACATATTGAAACATATTCAAAAATCATGAAAATCAGTGTACAACTACCGACGCAAATAGGCGGCAAATAGGCAGCAAATCAAAAAAGACATACATACGTACTGCATCGAGTTTAACTGATTCCAATGGTAAATCGGAACGTGCCATCTCTTCTCAGGTGTAAATGTAATTTTTCTGGATCCATCGGCAGATTAAATAAATCAATTAGCGGAACAAATGTACATGAGACTTGAATCGAATCGAGTATTATATTTTGGACCTATATTTACAATGTTCTATAGTATAGGTGTACGTATGTAAGTGATGGTATCGGTTTAATCGGTTCAATTTATCGTCGGTGGGTATCGCAATCGACGAATCAATACGCTCGTTTTGGGTAGTGAGAAACAAAAGGAAAAGTCAACGAAGAAAAAGAATTAATTGAAATGAAATAGCTGGTCGGATGTCGGGAATCGAAACCGAGAGCACGGATTGCAGCGGGAAATGTGCGTTCAATTTCGGGTACAACGAGAAAAGTTTATTGCGAATGGAAGAAGAATCGAGTTGAGAGGAATTCGCCGGTATCTTCCTGTGCAATGTGCTTGTTGTGTTCGATCGTCTATTGCATCGTCTCGTGCCGCATCGTCGTGTTTCGTATCTCAGATTTCTAGCAACAAATAACGCGACTCCCGATACTTTCCTTTTTGGCATCTCTTATTGTTAGCTGCGTTTAAGTGTACCCGTTCGTTTCTACGAATACGCTGCGGGGCATTTAAGATTTTTATTCGCCGTTCTTCCTTTGTGTGTCCTCCGCATTCGACTGGCGCTCGTTATTTTTGCTCGTATCCACGTTTCGTTTTACAAATCGAGTCGATTGTTCTCGACGTTGAACAATCGGCACCTTTTCGGTAGCGCATTATTCACGATTTAAAATGTTTTCTCACGATTCCAAGACTCAATCGATACATTTCTCTTTTCTTTTCTTTTCGTTTCATCGTTAATTTGTGGTCGCTTGCGCGTGCCAATAATTCAAACGTTTCGACCAGTTTGTCTGCACACTGCTCGACGATCACGGGAGAGGAACTGTGTGTCACGTGAGGAAAAGGAAGGGAAAATCGTCATCGACGGGTTGGCAAAGGAAGGAGCCGAAGAGAATTTAAGCCGATCCGACGTTGCGTGTAAAACGAGAGAGAGAGAGAGAGAGACTGAGAGGAGCTAATGGATCCTGTGGGATGCTAATGGGCTACACCCGTGTGCTCGCGCTCTGTTTACAGCCAAAGCCAATTACAGCTAATTTGATGGCTATTTATTAGCCCATTAGTCGAATGTATTTCGAGAGACCAGCATTCAAGGATGTCTTTATGAACGATTCTTGGGACGACGATAATCGGAGGAACTTCATTGATTATGCAATATCTTCGTCTAACTGCTCGTCCTTTTTTCTTTCGTCTTTCCGAAATAAGTTTTTCCGACGACCAATTCAGTCACGATAATAAATCATTGTTGAGCGATGATTGCAAGTATCGTTTGCACAGTTGTTCTAAGAAAGTTGGAACTAAACGAAGTAGCCAAAACGCAAGAGAAGTCACTTGTCTTTCAAGCTGGCTGTAAATTCTCGTGAAGTAGGATTTTCAAAGTACTGTCAAGCTGGTTTCTTTTGGAAATAATCTGACCAGATCCAGGTTGCTTTGAACCGTTTACGGGCCGTTATAAATGTCCGTTAATAGTTTCAAGAAGACTCTTCTCGAGTAGTCGAAAAAAGAATCGAGGTAGAACTTTTCTTTTCCGTTTTCTTTTTTTTCTTTTTTATTTGTTTTTTTTTTCCTGTATTATAACGAACGCAAATGTGTCGAACGATTATTGCTTTTATACTCTCAAATTCACTGCGTGTGATTTTAAAATCAAAACATTAAAACATCGAAACGGCTGTCGTTTAAGCACTGATTAACAGATTTCTCTAAGCACTTTGTTGCATTTTCATAAATTTCATTCTACGAACGTTTGAAGTTTTTCCTTCCATTTTCTGTTTAATCGATCTCGGTTTGTTTTTCTTTTTCCTTCCCTTTTTTTTTTTGTTCGTTTTCTTGTGCTTTGTTGTTTCACAACCTTTAAACGAAGGTAGGTGTCGTTAGTTGATAAACGAGCTGAGAACCTTTGATCTTGACTTCAAGGTTCCATTAGACAAGGTAATTGCATTCTTGCACCAATAGGTTCGAATGAAGAAATCGTCGTTCCTGGTGATCTCTTTATTCTTGAGTTTCTTTCCTCGATAAGCTATACGAGTGCACGAGAAAAAGGACAAAGGTAAAAGAAATAGTGAAAGAGGACTTTTCGAAACTTTTCGATTCCAATGCGACTCAATGCGACTCGGTGCACTAGCGCCAAATCGGTAGCCGGGGTATTTATCTTATAACCGGGCCCTTCGTTCTACGTTAATTCAAAAAATTCTTGACTTTACTGTAGCAGAGAGATAAATTGAAAATACTGACTATCCGTAGATTTACGTCGAAAAAACGCTGTTACAGTTTTCAAAGAAAATGTGTTGAACGTTAAACCGTTGCTCTCTTCGCTCGAGGTTTCTTTTTCATTTTGCCAATCGCGTACGTTAATTGCAATTTTATTTCAAGTATCCTTTGGATCCAAGATATTGGAAGAACGGAGATTGGATGTTTTTCTAGCGAGAGGAACGGAATCTATCAACTAATTACTGGGAATGAAGATTAATTCGTCAGCCTGGAATTATTGTTTTTGTTAGATTTCTCTTCTCGCTACTCCTCTCGTGTCTCTCGTTCCATTTGATATCTTTATTCTTTCCCGTTTTTGGAGTTGTCGTAGTCGGGAAAAGGAAGAAGGTGAAGAGGAGGACGAACGGGAGAATACGGGAAGAGGTAACAGGAAAAGCTGAGAGTGGTGGTAATGGCTGTTGAATAATAAAGAGAGCCATTCCCGGCGAATCGCTTAGCTTTTCTTATTTCCACTCAAGCTAGTCGATCCTAAGAGGAAATTAAAGAATTTCTGCGTCTCGTCGCTAAGTTCCGTGGATTCTGTTCTCCTTCTTCGTTTTATGATTTAATCGAGAGATGATAATAATTACTGCGGCTGCTAGGTCATCGTCGTATGGCTTTCTGCGAGCAACTTGCATAAATTAGCATATGCGACAAGAAAAAAATTCTTTTGGCATAAAAACCGTGTCGTTCATAATGAACTTTCGAGAAGGAATTGTAATGCGATGTTAATAATTTTTTGGGGATTTTAGAAATTTCAACGATATCTCCACTTTCGTTTTAAACGGAATCGTACATCTTTTAATCGATGCAGATCGATATTCGCTATCAAAAAGATTTAATCTATAAGGTTTTACAGAACTAAAGTTGCAATATCTCCTAAACTAATAATTTTTCTTTGATTTGTATCTGTGAATGGAATAATACAAAACGGTAAAGCTTTAGATTCCTCACTCTCTTCACTAGTCTCTCATCTCGCTATTCTTTTCTCTCAGTTACTCACACCACGGTTTGTCCTCTACGAGTGACTCTTACCGGCCCAGTCCGGAAACAATAACACACAACATGCCGTATACGACATACATATATATCACACATCTATATTACAGACTACACTCGCATTTAGCCAATACACTCACGGTATCGTTTAATGGTACAAATATGTAATTCTACTTTAAAGAATAAAAATGAAATCTCCAAAATCCTGCAAAAAAATTATTATTACCATATTATGGCCTTTTCTATATCGAACAATTTTTGTTCATAAAATCTTTTTATATCCTCGAAAACAAAAAGTACATAAGGAATATATACAATACTATTTATACTTTATTACGGCACGGTAAGATTACGAAGCGATAGCTTTGTAAGTGTTATTTTTAAAAGTACTGGATGACTCAGAAAAGAAATCCAAATCAACAAAAGTATTAGCAAAATTCAAATCACCGATTCGATATGAGTGTATCTAGAGGCGTAACGTGGTAAGTGATGTATGCGTTGAAATATTTCTACAGTTGCGATAGGCTAGGCCTACGAATGAATTTACGAAGCTAGGAAAATGACGTTGGAAAGACCTATAATGTCTTCGTAGTTGTAGTCGCTTTCGGACTATAGGGTTAGATTTAATCCTTCAAGGACGACGCCTGGTGTTGATGATTTAAACTTTTTAATAATTTCAATAGATTTAAATTATTAATAGTAATTAGACAGATTTAACAGTAATTTTAAATGGTGGCCTCTTTTCTATATTTCTATATTTGTGATAAGGAGTGATTATATAATTGGTGCATACTCCACGAAATTGGGAATTCCGAAAGTGTATGCTATTTCGGCTAATGAATCCAAGCACTGTGTCGAAAGATACGGTAATATTGGACATACATTGGAAATTGAAGAAGATGCCAAAAATAACACCAACATCTTTAATATTGCTAACCGTGAGTAGAACAAAGTTACCAAACTAATAATGTAAAAGGACTGGACTGGAACTACGCGAAGATCTAATCACGGATTTGTTGAATTTTTAAATTACGTGATTGGAAAGGTAAGTCATTTTATGGCCAAGGTGTACTATTTGCAAGGTCCTATAAAGTGATTCTCGCAATTACTTTATGAGCCTAACGGTGTTGCGTCCCGGGGATGCCTCCCTCACATTACGTTTAATAGTTCTGGCTGTAGGACCAAGGGCAGAGGAAAATTCTTGCGTGAATTTCTTGCACTTATTTGAAACGTGTCATTTGTATTTAATACGAGATTTTTTGTCGTTCATTGATTGATTTAAAAATTTTCCGACATAAGAATGATTCCTAAAAACTTTTGAAAAAGTGAAAATTTGTTGGTAATGGACATATCTGGGTAATAAGAGGGAGAATTATTTGTAGCATAGCGAGCATATTGAAAAACGATCCATTCAGAATAAAATAAAAGTCGAAATTTATTAAAAAATATCTTTTTCAAATGCAGAATCTAGTAATCTTTCTAAAGATGACAATTCCCAATCAAAGAATAGCAATCGAACAAATCAAATTGAGAATTTAGTGCTTGACATTTGTAATGTTTTCTACAAAGACTTTTCGATTTATAGTATACACGTTGAGTGCTCACGTATAATTGTGAAGCGATTTTCATAAAAATTATTGCAATATGAGGCAAACAATTGTTGCAGAGTATAAACTCATTGATGATGACATTACAAAAATAATGAATAAAAATGTTTCAATAATTCGATACATAATAAAGCGTTTTATATAACAAAACTACCACAAAGAATAAAACAAAAAGACAAAAGATGGATAATTAAAAAAAAAAAATCCAAACGAAAGTGTCCCAAAAATTGCAGCTGGCATTTTTAAATATTTAGATATTTATAGAAATTTGTAAGATCGAGACAGACAGGAGAAAATAAATATTATTACAATACAACCATAAGTGAGTGCCGAAAATAAAGAAAAAAAGACTAAAATTTATATATAGTATATAAGATATATGTATAGTAAGAATTATGATTTTTGGAAGAATGTTATTTTCAGTTTGATAAAAGTGAGGTACATATGTTTGAATTAAATGGGAAAATTAAAATTTGGCGACAGTCAAATGAAGAGTGGCGAATAAAAAATTTGAATTCGAGTAAACTGTGAAATGAAGCATGGAAATAATAGTGTTACGACCTGGGACTGTGCTTTGATAGTTATCGAAAATTTAAAGTTCAAATCGACAAGCAAGTTATGGACAAGTGAGTTTATTTAAGTATTAAAAAAAAGGAAAAATTTTAAAGATGGCGCAAAAAATTAGAAATATTGAATTCGTTTGTACACTATGTCCTAGCATCGGTAATATATGTGAAGTGAAAGTGATTCTACATGAGAAAAATAATTTTCCGATTTTCTCGGAAACAAAACCTTGAACGAAAAAATTTTACTCTTTGTTTTTCATGTGATTTATTTTTTTTCATATAGTTTATATTTTCATCATCTCCGCCTCACATGTACTACCGATACTGGGATAGGATAGGACACCCTGTATATTATGGAGATAACGATCCTGAGCGTAAATCCAAATGACTTAAGAATGTCTCTTATATACATAATTGCCCTAAAGCGATTCATACACCGTGCCGCAATCTGTTGATTTAAACTGTACAACAGAATATATTTGGCAAAAGTTGAAAATAGAATCAAAGAAATTTGAATTATCAAGTAAAACGGAGCGTGGCTAATATTACGCTAAATTTTTTAGTAAAATCAATTCCACAACGATTACAAGTTATAAGTAACAAATTATATTCTATTAAATATTAAAATTAGTTTTGTACAATATCATTGCGTAATTATGCATTATTATTATATCTTGCACGAGTTTGATTGTGAAATTAATTTTTCATCATATTTTAATTTTGATTCCTTTTTTGTAATGAAAAATAATTTCTTTTCCTTTGTTTTACTTTATACAAATTATGAAAATATATTAAACCAGAAATTAATAATTCAATTTTTGTCAAAAACCTACTTTTGCTACTAAACTTGGCAAAAATACGTATGATTGCACTGTATAGATGATCTTCACTGTGAACGACTGTAGCTAAAAGTAAGGTAGAGTGATTTCTTGGTATAATAATTGAGACTCAAAGACTTTCGCGTGATATTAAGTAAAGATACAGATCTATAGTTGAATTTGTGTCACCGGATTGTGATGACACTGGATTTCCATTTAGAAGGAATAATAAACGATTAAAAATTAATTAGAGTGCTGCTCTAGAGTACTACAAAGCCATACAGTTATCCATATTAGTTGGTAGTAAGGAGAATAGGAAATGTCAAATGTAAATATACAATACATTTTCTTCACCATAAATGTATGACTGGTTAGAAGCCAAGCACGGTCATCCTCTTATAAATCTTGTGACACAATGTCTCACGATTAAAGGGATTAAAACTATTCCTCTGTGGTGTTTGTACAGGTCAGCTGTGGATTAGCCCGAGGCGTTAAAAATTTTGATCGTCCAATTTAATTTGATCAATGTTGAATCAATTCGTTAGTGAAAATCGAAAAAGGAATTAGTTTGCTTTGAAAAGAAATTTCCTCGCTGCTCACATCGAGTACACGCTTGTTCTTCTAGCGGTAAACATTTCTCACGAGACAAGTCTGCCCGCGTATGAACGCACGCGATGAATAATGAAGAAAATAATGGAGCGTGCATGTTAAATTCGCGCGTCGGAGATGTGACGAACAGATCGCTTCCTCTCTAATTAGGCACGTGCGTTAGGTATGTGAAGATCGGTTCGGCAGGCGTGCGCACGCTTAACAATAGCTAATCCATGTATTCACAGTGCTCTGTGGCTGTTGGAGAGTGGATTCTCTGGATGGTTGGTGTGCGTGCGCGCATCGGTGCCCTGCGAGGAGAAACACACATAACACACGCATGCACTCTGTGTGCACTGTATGAGTTCCGCGGATAAAGGAACCCAACAGCCATATGGTGCCACGTCCAAGTCCTTACTCTCCCTTTCGCGTGTATACATCTACCAGCAG
>KQ435804.1:190325-201672 GCA_001276565.1 Melipona quadrifasciata
CTATCCTCGTTTCAGCAGTCTCTCCTCTCGTTGTCTAGTGATTGCTTGCTTTGATCTCTGTAATCGTCAGACCCCCATCGTTTCGTCAGCAGTATCTCTATCACTCGACTTGAGTTCTCGTCACCTTGTTCGACTTTCTGTGCATTCGCTCGTCACTCCGTGTCCGGCCAAATGCATAATAACGCTTCTTGACTTTTGAGTCACAATCAATCAAAATTGAAAAATCAGTGGGTAATCTCTTTCTTCGTATCGCTGTGTCGCTTTTCGTCTTTCAGATGGAGACCCGGATTTCTTTCTCTTCTCTGTGGCATATTTTGTGCCAGCAACTTGTGCATTGCAACTAGGTTAACGAGTGTGCTTTGAAAAAAAAAAAAAAAATGTCGTGCAATTTATCCGGGTATTTGACCTGAAAAGAGACTATCTCGTTTAATTTCAACGATCACGATTCCGCGTCCGAGTTGAAGTTGAACCTTTTCAGCGTTCTGTTTGAATGTTAGCGAGCTTCGTTTTGCGCGATGCATTTCATTTCGACTGAAGAGTCTCGAGGAAGAAGCAGATATAGGCAAAGATAGATATCGTCGGGGCTCGTTTTATAGATCTGTATTTATTAATTTTATCGCTGTACGGTGGGGGGGCGTAGCAGCGAGCTTTTGCTAACGTTCAACGAGGTGCTTGAATAATGACAATAACCAGAAATTTTTCCTTTTCCGAATGGAAAGGAACTCTTCGGGCAACACAGATCTGGAAACACAGATCTGTTGCTAACTGTTAATTGACGAAACCGAGGTCAACGAGTAGGTCAACGTTTGATTTTCTCATTCCGAAAGATTGAATTTTTTCCGTTTGCACGTACGCATGCCTCTGTTTTTTTTTTTTTTTTAATAGGTAGCTGAATTAATTATGCAATTTTGTTCGTTCATTATATCAAGTTAAGCATCGCTTATTCATTTTATCAGCCCCTTTGTCGTTAATTTGCAAAAGATTCACACGGTTCGTTTCCTTGTTGAAATTGTGTTTCTCGAACCTCTCTCCCTCCTTCGTTCCCGTTAAAATATAATTAAACGAACGTATACGATCGACTTTTGTTCTTTCCGGCGCGGCGACTAGTTAAAAGAGATCTGCGAATAAATGAATAATTAATTAAGCTCAAGGAAATGGGAAATGGGAATCGAAAGTAAAATTGAGGGCTTACGATGGCAACCTAACCGGAAAGGGGTAGAAACGACAACAAAATGGTCGAACTCGCAGTGTAGGAAAACATGGCAACGTATAGAGGCACGTGAATTGGCATAGAGGCCAATTTAAATGCAGATCGAGGTTTAAACGCGACCAACGTTCGAACACATGAGTCCGCTAGCACCCTCGAACCACCGTTCGTTCCTTTTCCCATTTTCACCCGGTAATGCTGCCGTTGGGATTTTAATCGTTAATTTCTACTCGATGCGATGCCTCCCGCATTCTGCATTTTCCACGTGCCGATCCATAGGTTCTTTGCACAGCCTCGATGGCAATTGCAAGTTTCTTCGCGCCTAATTTGTTATTCGAAATATGGATAGTATCGGATAATGTGTATATCGCGAATTCAATTATTCAGTTTTTTCTTTTTCCCGTCGAGGAAGAAAATCGATCGGATGATTCGCGAGTCCTTTGAATCCGGTCTGACAAATTGAAAGGACATGGACGTGGGACATTGATTACGCGAGGGATGCGTTAGGGTGACGAGGTGTCGCTTATGAATATTCAGAAATCGTGCGTGTTGTTGTTACGTTGGCGGTGTATATTCGAGAAGAGAGAAGTCTCGCGTTACACGATTGGGAAGCACCGATAATCCGCTTAGACTCGACAGAGACAGATAAACCGTTCGTCATTAGGCTGTGTATAAAAATTCGAACCGCTCGCGATAAAAGTGTGGAAGGTTCGATATCAGTCAGTCAGTCAGTCAGAGAGTCAGCCTTTCTTACCTCCCTCGATACCATAAAATCCATTTTTCCGCTTCTGGAAGGGACGAGATTCGACTTGACAAGGGCTTCGCTGCGTAATCCAGTTTTATTACTTTTCAGTCAGCGCGGGGGAATAAAAGAGATATTTCCCACTTATCCCGGATTATTTCAAAGTTAATATCTAACAAAGGAAAATAATCGTGGCACACTCGTGGGTTCACCAATCATCAGTTATAATTTCAGCGTCTTTCTCGTGCGTTTGTTTGCCTTTCCTAGATAATCCTCGCTAGTGATTTCTCATTCGTCACGACTTTCGAGTTTGTTCGAATTGGAAACGATCAAGAATATTTAAAAGGCTGAACGACCAAGTACGCTACCTGGAGAGAGGGTGTCTGGATATATTATATGTGCGCGTGTGTTGCTTTTTTTAATCTTGTCTAATTGTCCAGGACGATATTGGCCCAAATGCGAAATTCATCCATCTCGTTTCACCATTTGAAAATTGTAATTAGGTTTTCCGTTTATTTTCAACCTACGTTGAAGTATTAAATTTAGAAAACTCGATCGAGATAGCCCGTTTGGAATCTTTGCGAACCTAAATTTCCAAATATCTCAATTTTTACATTTTTAAACTATAATCGTATAGAAAATTTATACGTGTATGTATAAACCGTTTTTATTTTTACTTTTAATACCAATAGAAAATTATATAAAAATATTTTCCTGAAAATGTGAAATCTCGATCAGACAGATGTGATGTGTAAGTGAATGGCGAACAACAGAATACGGTCGCAATTAAATTATCTTCAGTTTAAATAAATGCCGCGAGCTACAAAGCTGGAATTTTTATGACGCTGAGAAAACGAGACACGCTTCTCGCTAAATTTATGCGATCCGCTTGTAAAGACTCTCGTGCAAGTACGAGATGAATCGCGCGTGAGCATACGCGATTCATGCACCGCACGGTCTGCGACGATAGAGTCATAATGCGACGAGGTAATGGGCGACGTCGTGATTAAATGCAACGCCAAGCTCTGCACCATTCTGATCTCCGTAGACAGCGTCGTCTAAAGGAGACTCCGGTGACCCGTGGACCGATCGATACTCGATGCATCGATCGCAAGCTACAAATGGTCGGACCATTTTGGTATCAACTTTGCTCGTTAGTCATACAACGCGTCAAACGTTGTACGACGACAAAGAGCAACCAACAAAAAAGAAAAAAGACTAACTGAAGGGCTATTGTTTGGATTTTTTCCGTTGATACTTTGTTTTTTATATTAAAGTCAAGGGGTACGAGGGTACGAGACACTGATTAGCAGTGAAGGCGACTGTAGAGAGACGATTCGACTTGGCCGGTAACGATTGACGAACGAAAGCGAGGAAGGTAGTAGAGCAGAGGGGCGAACAATTTTTCAGGCACATGCATCAGAGACGATTGGAGAAAGGGGGCTGGATCGTTTAATGATCGGAGGCTGAGAGAAATGCGATTAGACGGTCTTGACATAAAGAGGTTCTCGTGATCTGGTCGGAAGCAGTTGAGAGGATTCAAAGACTTGTTTTTCTTGTTCTTTTTCGATCCGCGTTCCTTTTTGGCAAGTGGAAAGCGATCGGAAACTGGTGTCGTGACCGATTCGTCATTGTCTGAATGATGTTGGAACGAATGCGTTTTCCTTTTATTTGATTTTTCGGTTGTCGGTTGGTGTAGGTCTCGATTTCTAAATGTGAAAGCGATAACGCGTAACGCGTTTCACTGAAAGAAGAGATCGCTTGAAAAGATACCCTAGCCGCGCGTTCTCTAATTAAGTCGAGCTTTTAAACAGAACGTAGCCGGCAAGCCGGAAGAAACACGAGACTGCGAGATTGTCACGGATGGCAGATGGTTAAGCGAGCATCGCTAATCCTTAGACTGCCGCGGCCTGCAGAAAAGGACGGCGTTGCGGGGAGCAATGTTCGCGAGCAAAACACGATGCTGCGGGTCGAAACGAAAAGCGCTGCGACGTTTGCGCTGGAACGAACGTGCGCTAGGGTGCAGCGGCGACGTGAAAAAGGAAAAGGAAGCGAGAGGGAAAGGAAAAATATTACAAAAGATGGGCGAAACGAAAAAAACGGCGGGAGCGTGCATCCTGTTTTCAGGCTAGATTCAGTAGTATTTAACTGAACAGTCTTCCCCTTCTTCCTGCAAGGAAAGAGCCGAGGAGAGAAGGTAAGTAAGGTGAGCAAGGTAAAACGGCCTGACGTATACTCTGTTGCGTGTACTTTGACTCAAGTGGTGCTGTTTATTGTTTGTGCTTTAGAACGTGTGGGCCTTCATTAGCAGGAATTGCAGGAATTGCGAATCTCCTCGAATGGTAGGAGACGGCAACGAATATAACAAAGAAGAAGTTGAAGAAGAAGCCCGCCTACTTCCGGCATCTCGTTAATTAATTAAATTAAGATGCTTGCTGCGTGTCGTTGCCGCTTCTCCCCTCTTACTCGTATCAATGTACGCTATGTATATACCGCAAGCAACTTTTAATTGCAAAGGGCAACCCGTTTTTCATGAATGCGGATTAATTGCACGATTTCGAAGGACACAAGTTGAAGAAGGGTCGAGGCAAAATAAGAGCGGAGAGCCGAAGATCGGGCAGATTAAACGATTAAATTTTTCGGTAATAGAAAAAGCGATCGACACGCAAACACGAAACATTTTTCGTTATTTCATGCCCACGGACAGTACAGTATGCACGTACGTACGTACATAAATGCGATTAGTAATTTCGCTTACACTCGCCTTACCGGGGAGATACCTCCTTGCTTTTGTGTATCCGGCCACCCCAGTTCTCTCTATTTTTCGCACCCCGATCAACCCCCATAGGCTGTGAGTCAGAAGTCATACACGCGTGCATACATCGAGAGGGGGAGGAGAGCGCGACCGAGAGCGCAGGCTGATTTTGGTGGTGCTACGACGCCCTATCGGCTGAGTTATGGCATCCATAACTAGCAGCTACGTCTTTCATTAACCCCGGCATTGTCGCGTGTATTGCAACCACGTCGTTAAAGGGGGACTGAAAGATCGTCAAAGGTTAGGGAAGAAACACCTATTTGTTTTTGCTCCGCTCGCGTATTTGCCTGCCATATGTCCCACTTATCGGTATCTCTGTACGTTCCACGGTTGTAGAATTTACGGCTCCGTGCTTCGTACGGTTCAGCCGATCGATTCCGTTCTTTTGTCCCTTGACAAAGAGATAAAATCGTTGAGATACTGAGGATTAAGTGACTCGTGCGGTTCTACGTGCTTTCCTGCCTCGACGACAAATAATATCAATCACGATCGTGTACATGGACACTTGGCGACGTTCGTGTCGATTGTTGGTGACGATCAATGAACGTCAAGATCTCAAACTCTGCGTTTATAACGGATAGCATATCAGCGTGTGAACATCTGCGATGTATTCGCATGTCGCGTAGCATGCGAGACGATATGATCTAACGAGAATAAAATATCACGTGTCATCGAGGGACGAAATTAATTGTTGCAACTTTCGTATCGATGTCAATAAAAAGATAAAAATCCCACCTGCGCGTGTGGGATTAGCGGTAATTGAGATATACCTTTAGCGGAAAATCCATTATTTTCTTCCTTTTTTTTTTTGTAGGTAGCCGTTGGTCGGTCGGGCGTTTATTAAAATGTTTGTTCGACGACGTTGAAATTTAGTCTGGTTTCTGTTTCACATAGCCCATGTGCGTTCTCTGCGCGAGCATTTCGAACTGCTATAGTTTAACGTACAACATAGCACTGTCTGCAACCGAGTGGTTGATGAAAAAAACTCTCTCTGTTAAAAAATGCAAGAGTAACGAATGTGCGCCGGCAAATTTTTCCTGCTTGCCAGTAAATTACTTCTTTGCCTTATTTTTTCCCATAGTTGGTACATGAACGTTTCGTCGAGGCGAGCGAAATGCATCGCAGAGTAAACACGAATTCTTTTTTTTTTTTTTTTTTCTCGTCAGGGGGTTTGCTGCGCGCACCGACTATTTCCCATGAAAAATTCACCGACAATCGATTTTAGAATTCATCATTTTGGCAGCACCGGAGCCGGCGAATTTATTGAAAATTAATCGAGAGAATGGCATTGTCTCTCGTTGAGAAAAAAAAAAACTTTGGTCGAAATATCGGCTGAACGCGCGTGTCGAAACGCGATGCAATGACGACTTTGTACAACATCCGGCCAAAAAATTTCACTTCACAGTTCGGACTGTGGTTTTAAGAGCGACTGAAGGCCGAAGAGGCACGTGGCCTACGAGACTGCGTACGATGAGAAACGGGCTGTATTTTTAGCACAACCTTTCGCATCTGGGTGGCCTGACTGTTTTTCAGTGTCTGCTAAACACTGATTCGAAGATAAGTAACTAATTTGTCTCGAATTTATCAAGTTCGCCTATCCTTCTCCGTATCCGCGAAAGCGATGCGTAGATCGTCTGTGTACGTACGTACATCGAACATCAACTAAATCACGTTCGCGTGCAAATATTGTCACGGCTCGTTTGCATTATCCCCGAGATATTCACCCGATCAAATGATTTCGAAACGGGTGTCATGTCAATTTCAACGATTGCCATGAATTTCGCGGCCCGGGGAAATAACGTTTCACTTGTTATTTGATCTTTTGTGCAATGTTTTATTGTAAACTTTGGAAACGTGAGATGTTATTTTATTTCGTGAAAAAATCGAAACCCACGTTTTCAGAGTGGCGTCGATTCGAAAACGTACATGTTTATACGTGGCCATTATCAGGATCTGTTTTAAGTTTTGACTGTGTGTTGGTCGAATGTTGTCCATTTTGTACTAATTCTATCAGCATTCGTGGCCATTGCGGCTCGCCACGTATAAAAATGCGATCATACGAGGAATACGGAGAGAGAGTATTCGCAGCAGTTTCGTCAAGCATATGATATTTTCGTCACGTCACGAGATGACACAAAGCTACGTGTAGTACATGTGGTATCGTTGCGTTAGTGATCAATAGGAATCGACGGATCGTCAGTGTGTAAGTAACGCGAAATATCGCCAATAAATATTCGGTTGCCTCGTATAACCGGTTCGCGGGCAAGGAAATTTTTTTTTTTCTGTAACTGATATCGTTCTGCTCTCTCGCTCAGAGACTTATTCAAGTGATATTCCCCGTTATAATAAATGGCGCTAACAACGGGGTGATGCGTGATCGCACCGATCTACCTTGCTACTGTTTCATCGTGTGGAATTAATCGATTCAGTGTCGCGTGTTGGCCATATGCACTACGCGTGCATAGTGATACTTGCTAATAGACTGTAGATTTCGGAACGTATCGCGCACCAGCTGCGAGAAGAAAGCGAGTCGCAAATCGGGATAACAGATTCACGAGGAAAAGGTGAAAGACGAGAACGAGAATGCGTTGAAAAATGGGAAAAAATGTTTCGCGAAATTACACGGATAGATGGTAATTGTACGTGTTGGTGAATTCGTCTTGGAGCAATGTTCTCTGGCCGCGTGGAAGCTGTGTGAGCGGAAGCGTGAAACGATGAATACAAGCTGCATAATTTCCATAATTTCAGTAACGCGTAACTTTCTCGCCGACTTAATATACCGTAAAAATAATTACTGCCGCGGAAATGGATTCAAGAGCGATCGTGTCGTGAAGTTGAGAAGAAAACGCGATATCGTGGTTCGCGGGGGGAGGAGACCGCGCGTATTCATCGCCCGGCGAGCGAAGAATCAGCAGACGGCGCGGTGAGAAAGAGATTCTTCTCTGGCTTCGTCGTAAGCTGGCTGGATACACGAGCACAAACTTTCGTACGTTTGCAATGCGATATATTGTTTTCACCAGGATACGCGTGTATACATGACGGTAGAGATACATTGCTTTATTTTTCTCTCTTTCCTCCCGGAAAGCTCTCCTGTCTATACACAACTGTAAGGTTTCTCTCTCTTTTTTCTCTTTCTCACTGCCGAGCGCATTTGTCGGCTCTCGAGTAGGTGTTATTGTGGATACGACATTACACGGATACGAGATGTCTCTGTCTCGCGCATGAATCCCGAGCAAACGTGATTATTTTTCGCAATTTGCTAAGCAGATGCCTCCATTGTACGTAGCTCTGCCACGGCAGGAGTTTGTTTTCCCCTGCCTTTCTCTCTTCTCCTCTTTCTCTTTTTTCTTTTTTCCTTCTTTTCCTCTGACCTTCTCTACCTCATCGAGCCCTCGTCTCGTCTCGTGTCGACAAGATTTTTCTTTTTTTTTTTTTTTCTCTTCACCTGTGTACACGTCGTCGTGTACGCGTCGCGTTTATTTGCGAATGTACACCGACGTACCACGCGACTCCGCTGCGCACCCCTTCTAGACTTGCTCGGGCGTTCGTTGATACACGGCAGGCACGGAAAACGCGCGAATCCACGCACGCCGGGGGCTGCATATTTTAACCAACTTGCCTACGTGCATTGTCTTCTCCAAGTTCCCGTCTCGCTACGCTGTACCACATCGAGAAATAATGATCGTACCCAACAGCATTCTACTCCTCCGTCTACTCTTTGTGCGAGAGCAAAGCATCCGTGACAACAATGTTGCACTACGCTCGAGAGATTGCGCGAATCGTGTCCTTTTCTTGCTTTCGATTCTATCCTCCCTCAAGCAACGAAGAAGGGTGATCGCTGCGAGGCTTCTTCTTCCGCGGGATATTCCATCTCTGTTTCTGCCGAAATGTTTCGTTGTTGAAAACTCGAAGGGGTTGTTGCTCGTCTTTCTCCTTCGTCGGGTCATTCGATCGAGTTAGAGTCATCGGGGGAACGAGTCACCGAGCGATGCATCGGGAGAATGGATCGCGAGAAAGGATTGAGATGGTTGAATAAAAGCCAAAATAATTTTTTCGAGTCGTCTCGATTACGGATTATTTCTGTCTTTTCGACTCGTCAAGTTTGCGTCACACGAGTCAGTTTGGCAGAACGCAACGTCATCCCGAAGACATCTAGCTGAGAATTTGCGTCAATCGACTCGCATTCGGTCTTAATAAGCTCATTGTGTGCACTGTGTTCGGTGTGCAGTTCATTGTGCGTCGCGGCCAAGCGTGTCGCAGAGGCATGTACGTGTCGCTCGTTAAAGCCTTTGTTAATTCGATCGTCCTTGCAGTTGAATTACCGTTATCGAGAGTCGATATTCCAATTGTACCAACGTCAAGGCTGCGACGAACCAAGATTTCGAGCCGAGCGGACACACCTGTTTGCATCTTCCTTCCTGCGTGCATAAATTACGCAGTTGAATTATTTTCATCGCGTACGTCTCGCGTATTTACTCGAGTGACGATTTACTCGAGTGACGAGCGGAAGACGAATCGTTAGAATCTATTCGAGTTCGTAGTACGCGTCGAAGAAATTAGGTTGATGGTTAATGGAATATCCTGTTACGGACAATAAGGAAGTTAACTTCCTTTCATTTGGACAATTAATATTGCTCCACTTTTCGATCAGTACCGATCGAAGAGTTATCGTTACGAAAACGAATCGACTAGCTGTTTTTCGGGTCTTTCGCCGTCTTAACGATACACACAGCTTCCCACAGAAGCTTGCAAAGTAAAATTTCTTCCGGTAGAACAATTACGAAACGGCGAAGAATTTTCAAAGAACAGATATAGATATAGGTGAGTTGCCCTTTTCCAACTCATCTTCAACTCTACATTTCTGTTTGCGGATTATATCACCTTTTTCCGAACGTGCTTATGTTTTTTCTCACCTACTTGTTCTCCCTTCTCCAACATCTTTTGACGCTTTGTGATTTCAAACTACGCCTGAGAAGATGATACGCCGCGAGTATTTTCCTCCTACAATTTTGGGGTTTTGTCTTCGTACGAGCCGTGAAGGCTCCGCTTTTCGCAAGTTTTTGCTTATCAATTGAAAAACTGCGATCGGCTCTTTTCTTTTTTTTCTTTTTCTTGCTGTGATAGAAATGTCGATTTCCCTGCTCGGAACGTTATCCTTCGATCTCGAAAGCGTCGAAGCTGCGCGTCACGTGTGCATTGAAATCCACGTGAACACTGGTGACGCAGTCAATCGCGTGATAAATGGCAAAAAAAAAAGATAGCAACCGAATTGAGGGTGGCAAGGTTACACAGCATGGCACGTGAGGAGGGAAACGCGGGCGTCGCTTCGGTGGCAGGCTACGTTGAAAGCGCTCATTGAAATGACTCGCGGCAGTCTGACGTACGCAGATCATTAATTGAAATTCCGTTGCGCAAATGCCACGTGCATGTAAGTACTGCGTACTTCCTAGCGTGTTCGACGCATTCGCACACGGATACAGTCGACCGTCTCGGCGATACCGAGCTGAAACACCGACACCAGACTAGATTCTATCGTTTTTTTTATAAGAGCACGCGGTTAATTAAGAACACGCGTTCGCCTGATATTCGTGTTTCGCTTAATGGCTGTTTTTCCCCGATGCAGTTGTAGAAACAATTGACGCGGATAGGTGTGCGTTGAAATAAACAAAAGTTATGACATTGCATGCTGGCGATGTAAAGAAGATGTACGAGCACGCAAGAGTAACGCGTTGTTTAGCTGTGTTAATTATCGGTGGAAATTGCCGAGAAAACAATTAAAACGTTGAAAGATCGAAGAGAATTTCGCGAAAGCACGCGAGCGCACAAAGCGTGTAGAAAAGCGAGGGTCTCGATTCCGGTTCTCTGTGTGACTTTTCCGTCTCCTTTCCACTGGGCCTCTCCTCTGTATTCTCCGCACAATGTGCGCGCGACTTTCGGCATTGCCTCTTTCCAAGTTCGTCGGCAATTCCTGTGATGTCTGCCTAGCCTTGCGAGCACAAGAGAAAATGGCACTTTTGTGTCCCGGTTACTAATGCGTCTCGTAATAATTTCGTTTTTTTTGTCGACTGCCTTTTACGCCAGTCGCGTTTCTTCGTCGCAATTTCTGGATCGTTTCTTTTTTCCCTGTTTACGCGCACCGTGCAGAGGATGAGAGGAACAGAAAGCGCGTGGAGATCAGTCGACGAGATTAAAAAAGAGAAAGAAGAATGTCTGTCAAGTTTTATTTTTGAAGGTTTGACAACGCCACGTTTTGGATTATTTGTAGAAAACGATATGGAAGTACGGACGGAGAAAGCTCGAACGGCTGGCCGGATAGCACCGACCGGACGCGTTACTCCGACCATACATCAAACTGGTGGAGGAAGAAGAAAAGCGATACCAGTCCCGCCGCCGAGGGTGCCGACCCCTATGCCCACCGCGAACAATAATCAGCAAAAGTAAGTAAATTATGTTGTTGGTAGTCCGTGTCGCATTTTCTCGTTTCGTTCGACCGAAACGCCAGACTATCAGCGAAACTAAAGATAAGAACGTCGCGAATAAAGTGGCGTTTCACTCATAGCGCATAAGAAATCTTAATTGCACG
>KQ435804.1:201950-214509 GCA_001276565.1 Melipona quadrifasciata
CTTCAGTCAACAGACTTACGGCTTGGCCACTATTATATGGTGACTGTGAACATAATTATTAGAATATAATAATCAAAGTTATAAAATATTGAAATAATAACGTTACTAAGAAACATTAGAAACAATCACGGTTCCATCGATCGATGGTTTTTGTTTTATATAAGATATTTGCACGATACAAACGGTTATTAATAAGAAGTCACTTACATTTATTAACTTGTGGGCCTTTCATTAATAAATATGACATTTTTAGTCGCTGCTCGCGAATTATTCCGCGCTTTGTTTAATTGTTTATTCTTGAAATATTTCGTTTCGTGATGTAAATCAAAATTTTAAATCGTGTAAATTCAGAATATGAATGGAATGATCCGTTCCAATGGTCAATTAATTCATTCTTTATATTTTTATTCAAAATTGTCACTGTTCTTGCTATTATTTTCATTTGCTTCGTATTCGTTTCAATACAATTTAATTCATTCGACTACGCTATTTTATACTCGTTATTCCAAGTTGTAAAAAAAGGAACAAAATCTGTGGATTTTTCTCGAAATCGACATCTATCGATAGTCGGAGTGACGGATGATAAGTCTGCTTTGTATCTGCTTTGTAAGCATGCTCGCAATCATTCGTCACAAGTGTCTCTCCGACATTCGGATTTTAATCAGCACTTTTGTCGAATATCAGAAAAGAGAAAAAGCGGAAGGAGAGCGAGGGGGGAGAGGTACGCAAAGTTTGATCTCGACTGATCAAACTTTACTGATGCATTTGTTATGTACAGTATTTCATATAGTTTCTATAAAAAGTAGTATAGCTATTAACGATATGCCTGGTTCAATTGCATTAGACGTTCAATCGTAGGAGCTTTTTAGAACTTGTTCACTTTAGAATTTTTTACACGATAGATAAGGAGTAACGGGTAACGAATAGAAGAGGAATAAGGGTTGGCGAAGCGTTCTTAAAATGAATTCGAGTCGAAGGTTCAGAAATGCTTGCCGCGGTGACTAGCAAAGTGACGTGGTTGTTCATCGTCCCTTCCGATAGAGCGCACAACTTTATCTTGCGGTTTAGAGGGATTTTGCGGAGGTTTCCGGCAATAGGCCAGGAGCAGGCAATAGGCTCCATTAAATACGGCAGCAGCGAAATACGGAGAGTTTGGCCCGTCTGATTAAAGTTTACGAAACACCAAACACTTTATCGATCTCTTGGACCAATCTACTTGGACCACACGTTCAATTCACCGGTACACGGATTCGAGGAGTTCTTTACCACTTGCTCCCTACGCTATCGTATTAACTCTAAAGTAAACGACTATCGTTCGTTTGCTCCATCCAATCGTTATTTCTACCTCTAGAAGATTAGAGGTAGGCAAGTCCAATTGCACCGTAGATACTGCAACGAGCTGCGTTCATTGTTTTTGTACGTTTTTATCGTGTTGTTTATTTAGTAGCTCGTTAACTAATGCGGGTTATTAAGGGGAATATTATTCCTGTTCGGGTATCGAGGAACATGCTAGTGGGATGAGAAAACTGGCTGCTTCTAGTCAGACTCGTTATATCGCGACGCGGTGGCGGACTGACGTGGTTGCGATAGAACCGTAAAATGTATAGCGCACATTGCCAACCATTTACCGTGCAACTTGTGTTTCGTGGCGCATTCCAGCCACGTAGAAGACTTAACGGAGTACCATATCTTTCGAGCAAGTAGCGAATTCATTTCCCCGACGTCCCATAATCCAGTAAAGAGATGTGTTTTCAACGTGTCTGCGTTCGAGCTATTTCCATTTTGTTTCTCATTGCTGGTTCCAACTATCGTATCTCCTCGTCTGTCGCATCTTGACCTTGATTTTACGAATTGCAGTAGCGCCGGTGCTAAAGTACGCGTATCTTTTTTTCACTCGTTTTTAATCGTTGTTGGTTTCCCTACGATCATGGTCAAAGTTTTTCGTGGAAGAGCGAACGACTGAATTCGATCGCGTATGGGCATGTCTACTCTTAAACAGAGTAATAAACGAAACGAACGTAAGGGACGAAAAACAAAATTCAGCAAATTTCGTGTTCTCGTATCGCGCGGTGTTCGCGATCGATGGCCGGGCTGGTTGTTCAAATTTTTAACGAGTCCCGCAGCACCACAGTGAAATTAATTACTTAACGGCTGGAGTTTTTTTCCACGAGATGGAAATCAAATCCCCGCCCTTGTTCCATTTTCATGGGTTCATTCTCCTCGGTGTTTCTCCGAGCAACTAACTAACTAACACGGAATCGGTATCCTTGTGTCGTTGCCGATACGCGCGCACACACGTATTAATACGTTATTAAAACACGGCAAGGACCGCTGCTCGTCGAGTGCGAACGTGTAAATAGAATTTCCCTCTTCCACTAACTATGCCTCTGATATCCAAGCGAGAGTCATTACGTCGATTAAAAAGCGTCGTTCGTTAATTAACGTAGGATATTGTTTTCCTCTGCGAATTTAATAGCAGCGAATTCCCAAAAAGTTGGTAACAAGTTGGAATCGCGGCACGATCCTCGCACGAATATTCGACGAACGGCCGAGGGTTTTAATCCCCGGGGCTGGTGGTTTAACGAGAGACAGAAGCGTTGGGAGAGGAGCATGCAAGTGTCTGCGTGTGGGCGAGAGAACGGGGAGAGAAAGAGTAAGAGATTAGAGATCTACAACTTATCTCGAAAAGTGGTTTCCGTCGTTGCACGAGTGATTGTACAAGTGGTTGTAAGCGGTTTAAAGCTACGTCTATGTGATTTCGCTGCGTATATCGCCTGACGTAATTATACGTAACAGTCAGGGCAAATCTGCATTCTATTAATTAGACATTGAAATCTACTCGATCGTAGAAGCTCGTCTCTTCACTGACGTCTATAAAAGGAATAAATTGACGGAAGAGAGAAGAGAGAGAAGGTGGCGTGCACCAGATCCGTTTTATATATCATTTACCGTACAAGTACGTCAACGCCTCGCGACGGTCGCTCTATCTGGACTGGCTGTAATAGCGGCTGTAGTCGGCAATGGATAAAAACTCGCGTACAGCACGGATTAAGATCGTTTTAATTTCATTGGTTTGGGCTAATTACCTGTCTCGACGACCGACTACCAAATTCCCGCGGTTGCCAGTCTCGCGCGTCTGCATTCCACGCGCTCGTCCAACCTTTTCCTCTTATCCCTCTTTAGCTTTCTTCGTTTTCTCTCTCTCTTCCCTCTCGTCTTTTCCTTTCTTTCACGAATCCTGATCAGGTATCCTGTACGACGAAAACGATCGTTGTACAGTTGTTTCTAACACAATTTTCCGTTTTCATCGTGAAATACGGGTCGAAGCGTGATATCCACAAGAAGAACGGGCCAGTTATCCAACATGTCCGCAACGGTGCGAACATTTTTTCCTCGGGAATTTTAATTAATTAGCGACGGACTATGGACGCAGGAGCCGATCCCTGGCCGGCAATAGCCTCCACAACGCGCCACTCCGTGCGGAACAGTTAAAGGTTCATTAGATCTTTCAGCATAGGCTGAAATTCTGTCGACCACATGGTAAATAGATAGCTGCCGCTTTATATAAAGCAAAGAGTAGCTTTGTACCAGAGTTACCCGTATGTATTCATTAGGCAGTATTTAGCATAGTTCCAATGAGCAATGGAAGGCTCGGTTTCGGTTTGATGGGTACTTCATATACGCGCGCGCCCATCTCACCGAACGAAGAATTACCGATGCGAATCGTGAAATTTTACATTCCGATACGACTCGCGGTACACGTTGGTGATTATGAAACGACCAAAATGGTCATTTTACTATGCACGTGCTTTTGGACTATTAGCAGATAATTTAGCAGACAATTTACAATCCCACGAAAATGGCAAAAAGATTTGAAATAAAACAAGATTATATAAGGTAACAAGTATTCAAGGTTATTAGTCGCGGTTATTTGTGACTAACGAATAAATGTACGTATGAATCGAACGGATAATTCCACGTTTCGTTCAAACTGGTCAACTGAGGCAAAGCGTTTCGATTTTTCCAAATGACTTCCAAATGGCACTTGCGGATCGATTGAGAATTCCGTGGTTGGAAAAGAAATTTGTCAATCGACCAATTTGTTAGCGATACGGAAGCAACGTTTATTGCTATTTACCGTGACAAATGGAACGGAACCTAAGCTTGATTTTCTGCAAAATGTTCTCCTCTGCTGTCAAATCAACAGTGTGTATTCGTATATTCTTCTTTCCTTCTTTTTCTCAACACGTTCATTTCGACGTCCACATTGCCTGGACGTAAGCTGTGGAAAGACGAAAAAAGATCAAGAGTGCACGTAGCAAAGTAGCTGTGGACACAATTAGAATCAAGACAGCTGTATCTGATGGTATCGATTTTGGTAGTATTCGCGAATACCGTTTGCTCGTTATGTAAGGTTAATCTGCAAAGGAGTCTTTTCATTTGTATCCAATCTTTTTGTTCGTCTGTATATACAGCCCGAATCTGCATGCCGATCCTCGTGGTCACTGTATTTCATCCGTTCCGTATCTGCTCTTGTATCTGGCGCTCGCTCCTAATAGACTCCACTTTCCCTGCTTACTTTTAACGAGATTTGTTTTTCACGAGACCTGATACCATAATTGCATCAACGGAGCTTGGGGGCTCATTAGCGGCGATAAAGCGACCGCTGAAACCACTCTGTTTTATAAATAATTTCAAATACTCGTGACGATTTCTTTCTGAACAATTCTGCCATTCGTGTTGCTATTGACGTGGATCGTTCCTCGCCTCTAACGCTTCGTCAAAAAGTTGCACTTGATCTGTATGTATATTTAACATTTTCATTGTCGTAAGGGAGCTTTGAACAGGGGAGAACTCGATCTATCTTAACGCGTGCAAACGCATCGCGAACTTTTGATGGATGCTGGAAGCGCGTATGAACGCGCCATCTCGAAATACGCCGGGCGATTTAATGAGCCAGATTTCACGGGATCGGCGCCGAATGGGGAATCTTCCTATGGGAACTCAGTGACGTATGAGCCGATCGGTAGGATATTGGGGAACGAAAATGGCACGGGCGAAAATGGCGAGAGGCAGGGTGGGTGTACAGGGAAAACTGGGGTCAAAAGCCCGCAGAAATTTTCAACAAAGCCGTTCATTGTGTTCACGAGCGGCAAAAAGGGGGTGCCAAGCCACGTATATAATTCTCTATAGTTCCTCTGGCAAACTCGGTTCGCTTTCTTTTTCTCTGTTTTCTCTCTCTCTCGCTCTTTCTGTCTTTCGTCACGCTTACGCACCGGTTGCCTAAAAATAGCATTACAGGTAAACCACACCGCACACTGTTTCCACGAATGTCTTTTCGTGTTTTTTCACTTTGTCACTGCGTCTGTCGTTTGATTGTCGTTGCACGGATCGGATCACTCTGACAGCCGTTTCGTAACCAAGCCGAATATTTCGATTTCGTTACTCTTTCCTTCATTTCTTTCGATTAATTTGACGCGCTTAATATTTTACTTGTTATTATTACTTCGCTACACCAAGCAAAAATAGTCGTTTGTAATTTTAATCATCTCACAGACCACTTCATTTTGGCGTATTTGGCGAAAGAAATCAAGAAAGAATCAGAGCTCAAAACCTTTGGGACTGAATATTTGTTCCTTTTTCAATTTCAAAGATACTGTTTGACAGATGCCCCATGATCCTCCATACCCGTGTTACGAGCCTCCAATCTATTCGAATCGACAGGGTCGCCGATTTCACTCCTTTTGTATTCTTTTCTCCTGCCTGCGCCCCGTTTTTTCTTCTCTGGTTCACTCGTCGCACACCCTCTGTCGTGCTTTCCGGGCCTTTAGAAAGCTGTGAACGCGTGATAATCGAGGATGTCGCTCCGATTGGCGCGATCTCGTACCTTTGTCGACTGTCGAACCGTTATGCTATAACGAGTCAGTGATGGTTAAGTTGGTTAAAGTGCCTGCTGGTTAAAGAAAACGTTTCTCTCTCTCTCTCTCTTCACACTGCCTGTCTCTCGCCGAAGCTATCCGAGTCAAAATATTGTACGCACTTGTCGCGTCATCCTTCAGCGTGGTCCTGGCACTCCTGACGTTCCTCAGACGAAATAATGTCAACAACACTTTGTCCGTTTCTCGTATTTTCACCTTTCCTTCGTTGCTTTCGATGCGCGGAGATGGGCAAATGTTGCAACAAATACATTCAGAGTCTCCCATAAGTGCACGAGTTTCCCATGGAATTCGTGTCTCACGTTCTTTTCGTGAAGCTAACGTTATCACGGAACAAGATCGATCGCAATGAAAAAGCGGAAAGATTTATTCGTTACAAGCTGCCGATATTATGATCTCCGACATCGTAACCGTTGTGCAACTTACTCTACCGTGATTAGCATAATTGAATCGATCAAAGATTTATAGCCGGATCAATGATCCTGTTTTATCGGCGCGCGATATATATGTTCGTGTATATACCTGGTGTCACGATTTAAAGTAAAGTTGTATCTCGATCTGGTGGCAATCCGGCGAACCATTGGACGTCGCGACGCCTAATGTTTTCGAGCGTCTCCGTTGGTGGGCGCCACGCTACACTTGCGTGGGGTAGCGCCAGCTGGACTATTCTCAGCCCTCTGCTCGATGCTGCTCGCTGCTCTAACTTTTGTCCACTCGGTGTCCAACCTTTCAACAAGTTGCCAGTATTTCAGAACTTTGTCTCTCTTTCACAGAATGCCACGTTCTTTTAATAGTCTTTGATAGTAATTGTCAAGTCGATGCTCGTTCGTTTAAAGTTTCAACGATGATCAGAAGATACTGCAATGATTTAAAAAAAGGAAAAAAAAAAAATCAATTAGTCTACTGGATTCTAAATCAAAATCAGCCTGACTGATTGAACTTGAAGTTGTCGATAGATTGCTCCTTCTTACTTAATGGCTACTCTTACTAACTACGCGGTAGTTGATCTCTTTATTAACACCGCGCCGTTCACAAATTCACAAATTAGTGGCATAAGTTGGCATCGTCGTTATCATCGAGCGTTAAACGTCGATGAAAAATTACGAGAATGAAAAATCTCAAAACGGCTGTCAGATGTAGTGAATCACGTAGCAATTATTCGCACGGTGAATAGTTTATCAGACGATAAGGTCGTTCACCTAATGGAAATGGCGTTGAGGATCGATATGACGCACTTGGTCGTTCGACATCCTTGCCGAAGCTAATTGTGAGAAAACGAGGGCTGTTAGTGGCAAGAAAATCCGCGCCTCGGCTCTAATAGCGCGTGAATATATTTAATAGGCCCATTTGAATTGTAATGGCCGATCGAGATATTCCGATTGGCAGTTGGCATCCGACAGATCTCGGCTTGTTTCTCCATTCCCTAATCTTTCTCCGAGATTAGAAACTGGTATACTCTCTCAACTAGGTCCCGTTATTGAGCCATTACCGGGTTTTAAAGTTCCTACGATCATGATGGAGCGTGGTGAACCAGATTTTATGAAGACTCGTGCGCGAATCAACACCGCGTGTCGCTTTATTATGGGGATTACAATAATTCGATTTATGGGGATTTCGAAAGATTCGCCGTCACATGTGCTCGAAGATAGCGAAAGGATACAAAACAAACTTTTGCGCGGTATTGTATGTAGTAAGGTTACAAGTGGTTTCACCAGCTATCGAGAGATACATGCTACCGTTCTTTTTCCCCCTTTCTTTTTTGTTGCAGCAACGAACGTTGTAAAACGGCTCGTAGCTTTTTATCGGCGTTACTTCCACGGTAGCACGTCGTGGGTAGGTAGCGGTCAATTCCAGATTTCTGGTCGACCTTGTAAAAATACCAGGAACGTCGTTTATCCGATTTCACGGCGATCGAAAATCGTGCGACGCTCGTTAACTCTCGATTAAACGTGGCATATTTTATTCACGATTCGTCTCCGCGATTCGTGTATGCGATCGGGATAGAATACAACGTACATATCAGAATAAATATTCATTGAGATTCAAACTAGAATAGTCGTTGAATAATTATTTATAATTTATTTCATGTCTATGTTAATTAGACACTAACTGTTGGGGACAGTCTCGACTGTTGTCGATCTCAAAGGGCTCAAAGGACCACCCACTGTTGTGGGAAATTGATTGAATGTTGAATTATGCGAGTGATGCACTCACAAGATAGTGGCCCAAGCAGCACACTTTGTAACGAAGACCTTCGCTTTACTTGGCTTTACTTACCTTTACTTTACTTTACGATCACGTGATTGGAAAAGTGACGTGTTAAGATCAAGAGATAGTGTCGGACAGGTCAGTCCCATAAAGCAATATTTGTATTTAACTTCTTGATGGACGTGCAGATGGACGTGGATCATGAGATTATCCTGTTCATGGTGGATGTCGACTCGAGGATTATCCAATGTTGTTTCGATCGTAAAACTCGAGTCATCCACGGGAAAAAATGTCTAGCTTATTGTTACGTGCAAATTAGAAAATCGATTTGTTTTCTTGTTTATTGTTGACTCTGTACTATCCGTTGCAATTCGTTGCATTGCAGTAGCAGAGCTACTGCAACCGATCGCCAATGATAAAACGCAGGTGTGTGTAATCATGCAATACTGGTACGTTGGTCAATGCACGTAGCGACACAAAATATGCTGTAAAATTCCGTGATTTATTATTAGCATACGTCGAGTCATCAACTTTTCCGATCGAAATAAATTTTGTGAACAGACGATATTCGTTACGCCACCGTATCGATAAGATAGGCAGAAATTTGTTGGATCGGCTTTTGCCGCGTTTATTGGCTTCTCTTCGTTTTGTTCTTCTCTCCTGGCAGCGTGCAAGCGTGAAAACTAGATCAGCGACACGGAGGATAACCCCGTATGTATTGCTGCTACCTATTTGTTGCTCCTAACGAGCAACGTGCAGTTGCGTTGTAGCAACAAATAGCCCAACGCATCCGGCTTATCCGCTTTCATTCGTTTCGATCCGAGAGCGTCTGGTTCATTATCAGTCGCAACGCTCAGTTACATCTTTTAACGAACATGTAACGAATGTTCCGGATGATAGGTCGATAGATAACAAAGCAAATGAAATTGTTAGATTCGTACGACGGTGCGAATCAAGTTAGCGATAAGCACGCGAGCTGCTCCGAGATCACACTAATTTCTTCTATTTATAACTTTAGATAATAAACAGGATATAGTATTACACAAGATGCACAACAAATTATACAGATTTACTTCATATTTCCACTGTAGCGACTGTTTGCTTCTACTTACTTGACATATGCATATATGTAAATCTCCAATGTAATGTTTTTTAAGCAATATTGCCTATTCAAGTAGTTAACCTTAAATATTCATTATTATTATTTAAATATTTTACTATTTAGGAGAATTGTCAATTCGATTTTGGATCGTGATAATGTATCGATCTACCAAGTGTAGTCTGGTATCTAGCAAGATACAATACTCTCGCGAGACCAGATACACGGAAAATAACCACATTTTCACAATACATTGTCTTAACAATTTCCGTGTAGCGAGAAATAATCGTGTGCACGTGAGAGGCATACTCTCCGTTGCGTATAGTTTATACGAGGAGATAATGCTCGCGCTTTTAAGCATTCTCCGCGGTAAATTATTCTTATCTCGGTTCGTAGGTTCATGGTATCGCCAGGCGGATATCTGTCTCGGCGATGACAAACGCGCGTTTGTTCATTACTTTATCGGCGTTAAATGCGTCGTTTTGAAACGTCTTGGCATTGCTCCTTATATTGTTACTCTTTGCATTGCGTTGGTTTTTTTTCTCCAACTGCGCTCCATCTTCCATACCAGCATGCGGGAACTTGAGAACAAACAGTCGATGTCCTCGGTCGACCACAATAAAATCGCGACACTCGCGATTCTTCGGATATTTATCGCGAGATCACAATCGAATAAATAAACAGTAAATTATTGCAAAAGGTAGCGCATAGGCCCGCGAATATCGGCGAGTCGAGAGTCGATTCGTAATTTATGCTGCTTGTTCTTCGTGACATGATGTGACCGATAAAGAGTTTCGATAATTACGCACGGCATCAATGATTTCGTTGATTTTTAAATATATCATAGAAATTGACAACTTCTTCCTTTGAATGTTATCGCCGGTGATAACATTTAATATATGATAATAGTTTTTCGGTATAAACGATTTAATATTTTTTATAGAATTGAATTATATATGAAAAAATATAAGAATTTTATATTAAAAAAAAAAAACAATCATCAGTGTTAAAAAATATCAATTACAAACCCTTTTCAAAACCATTCAGTTTTTGCCTAAAATAGTTTTTGATACAATCAATCGTTTCGAAAATCGTTTCTTTTAGTCTTAAGAAATATCTAATATATAAATCGTTAATTTTGTTTCTTTACTAGTCTTTATGGACAATGTAATAAAGCAGGCATTATGGATAACGTTAATAATGCCTGGACAGCTTGATAAATATCATTGATTAGTAATTGAATTATGCTTGATCAATATATAATTTAACTTAAACCAGATTCTTTTGTTTCTCACTACCAGTAACCGGAATTAATGACTAGGCTAACATATAGGGTATAGACTGTAATTCGATTGCTATTGAAGATAGAAAAAAAATTGTAGAGGAAAGTTTGGAATTGAGTTTAACAAGCTCTATCATCGTGTGATCCTCTTTTTTGCAGAATCCATGCAGGTTTCAGAGTGCCAGTTGCACTCATTTTTTTGAATGCAATTTTAAGATCATATCATTCTGAATAAAGAGTAAAAGAGTACAAAGGTACGGTATTAGAGTACAATCGTGAAAAATCTAATAGTACGTTTCAAGATATATTTTTTTTCAGTGCTTACAATAAATATTCAAATGTTCCACAATTGCATTCTAAACATTTTTTTAAAGTTTACGCTTACTTTACTTTTCATCATATTGTTTAGTTGTTGAATACTCACATTTGAACAATTCCTCTTAATTCGTTCTTTTATATCATCAATTGAAATAAAAGTTTGTGAATATTCTCAGTTTTTCAAGACATTCTACAAGAAAAAATATGGTGGCTATGGCGTTAAATTGTGTATTCCAAACCATTTGTCTCCATAAATTGATGTTAAATAGTTTTTTACGTTGCACCATTTTGTTGATAATATTTTTAATTATTTTGCGTCCGAAACGTGCAATTTCGTGTAGCAAATCGGGTAATACGAATTCTAACAAACACCAATATCATTTAGCGTCTGAATCCTGTAAGAAAATGTTCAAAATATGGAACATTTATTGTAGATGCTGAAAAAGGTAAGTATTTCGAAAAATATTTTGAAAGTTTTTCGCCAATATATTCTAATACTTTATTATTCAGAATGGCACGAGGGATCGATTCGTGAAAAAAAAAGAAAAAAGGAATCAAAAAATGCATTCATAAAACGAGTGTAATTGCACTTTGAAACCGTACCGCGCTTCATACGCTTTTCAAAAGTGTTGCATCACACGATGATAAAACTTCTAAAACCTTTCTTCTACAATTTTTTTCCATCTTCAATAACAATCAAGTTATAGCCCGGCTCAGTTACTCGATACACCCTCTATAATGAGGAGACCTTACCTCGTTGGAAGTCACCTGGCCACAGTTCTAAACCTCAATAGAGCGTGTAGCGTGCCGATCTGAATCAGTATACATTGGACGAAGATTTGATCGGTAGCTTCCTACCTTCAACGTTAATGAAGGACAGCTCAAAGTTAAAGGTTTGATTAGATCGTAGTTCACTCTTCAAGGGTGAAGGTTGAACGAAGTTGGGTTTGATTAGATTTTAATTCACTCTTCAAGAGTAAAGGTTGAATAAAGTATAGTTAGATTAGATCTTAATTCACTCGTCGGTTATACTTTATTTATACAATAAAGTTTGAGTTGAATGATTTGAATGATTTGACGAACGTGAACCAAGTAAGGAAGTAAGTAAGTTGATTTGATGAACGTAAGAATATTGTGAAAATACTGTAAGAATACTGAACACACTGAGTTGTACTCTTTCTTTTTTTTCTTTTTTGCAATTCCTGGGGTAACGTGTCCTTACAACCCTGCATTTAACGTAAAGAAGATTATGAAGTAATATTTGCTTGTTTGATTTCATGTGTGTGATATGTGTAGGTGTGGATTGCAGGAAAAAATTGCAAGAAACCTGTGGTATTTGATTTTTGATCTTGATGTTGTATGATTAACTGAATTTGTTCTGTATCTTTTGGATTTTATTATTTATTAGTTTTGGCAGCAGCCGCCTAGCATAAGTGCCTAATGCATGTTTTATATAAATTTATTTTTATGTTCATTTTTAGTCTGCTATTGCTGGAAATAAGAGAACAAAGCTTGTGTAGAGCTAGGTTATGCTTAGGATATGCTAGGTTTGTTCTTTTTTCTATAGCGGGAAATTTTTTCCCAGGTAATTTTTGCGTCAAGGATGATTCTCAGATATTTGGTGGTGGAAGACCAGGAGATACTTTGATATGCAATTTGAATGGGGTTTTTCTTTGTGGTGAATTTAATTGTTTGAGTTTTTGCGGAGTTTATTTT
>KQ435804.1:217934-238509 GCA_001276565.1 Melipona quadrifasciata
GTTTTGTGTTTTGGAATTTTATGATTTGTGGGTTTGGATTTGCTGCAGGATTTTCATACGTGGTTGTGTTGCTTGTGTGAGGTTCTGTGTTTTATTTAGTCGAATCGTTATCTGTGATGAGGTAAATATGCTGTCCTTTAGCAAAAATGCTGTCCTTTAATTAGATATCCAGGTTGATAAAATCCATACCTTCAGTTCTGTTTATTTTGGTGACTGGAGATAAGTCTGTTGAGAACAAGATTTTTATATGCAGACTCGTGCATCCACGAAATATAATAATCGCTGTTTATTGTGTCTTTACACCGCGTGCACACTTTACAGAGGTCCAAAAGCAACTAAACATTTACGTCGTTAACCACATATAACAAAAGAAGCTGATTATCAGGCTTCTGCCTTGCCGACAAAGTCCGATAGGGACGTTGACCGTCTTCTAGAGGCGACAATTTTGAATTTATTCTCGTTGTGTTTTCGCTTTGTCGCCGTTGCTCATGAAGAAGTTCTTTCTACAGTTGGGCAAGCCTGGTTGGTGGTTGTTTGTACGGTGCTCAGGTTGCCTTGGTCTGGGTGGTCCTTGCAGGGTGAAACTTGCAGTTATGAGGTATTTAGGAGGTAAGACACTGAATTTATAGAGTTTAGATTTCGCGTGAGTCACTCGCGGAAATACCGAATGTTGAGGTTTTCTGTGTCTCTCTAACGAATTCTTTTTATCTCAACTCAGTTCTAAATATCATTGTACTGCGCGAGTGCTATCCGTCACTGTCTAGTGCTCGAATCAAACTGACTCAATGAGTGCAATCGACTCGAATCAGTGTTTCTGAATGTGAGTTGTACTGTGCTGTATCGGCCTTATATATAAGGTCAATCTTATGTCCGAAGGGTTTAAGGTGATGGAAGGATGCGGAAAATTTTGGGTTTAAAGGATGAGAAAGAGAAAGTTGCGTTTCATCTCGAAATCACTGCCTAGAATCAAACCTGGACGGTCACCCATCCTAGCGGTGTTCCGCACTCTGCTTTGCTAGATCGGTAGGACCTCGACGCTAGGCGCGCACAGCCACTTGCGGCTTGTGCTAGTTAGCGTTCGAAACTCGTAATTGAGGAATCCTAGGCCGCTACATGTCTTTCCTGATCACGTGATTGGGAAGGTATTCTTTTTGGACTAAGAATCAGCGTCGGACAGGGTCGCGGTCCCATAAAATAATATTCACAATCACCTTATGGATCCAACGGTACTGTCCAGGGATGCACAGTCCCTCACATTATGTTTCTCACATATGTTCATTGACCTTGACTGCAGGGCCAAGTCCAGAGGAACGCGTTCGGTCCATGCTTGGCCTGAATTTTGTTCTTATTTTATATTTATTATGAGGGCCGTTGCGATAAAGAAACTTACCGAGCCTTGGTTATAGTCAGGTTGTGATGATTGACTACAACAACGAAATTATAAAAAGTACATGAAAGTACGATCACGGGAAATTCCTGCCGTAGAAAATGATAAATTTTAAAGTTATTATCCCTAGCTCGATGAATTTATTTTTCGCATCACAGTTTATGGTCCCCACCGTGTTCAGTAAGACCGAACACAGAGCGTAAGTCAGTATCGATCGTATTATGACTTTGTTTTATTATGACATGATTTTATTTTTCAGAGATACTTTTGAATTTTAAGTCTATTTATTTCCTTTTTATTGTTAATGTGCTTCTTCCAACTGAGTTTTTTGTCCAGATGTAATCCTAGGTATTACGATGACTTAAAAATTGTTACGTTATTAATGGAGAGCGAACGGCATTGTCTTTTCTTCAAAGAGAAAAGGTTATGTGAATTGATCTAGTTTCATTGATTTTAATTTTCCATTTGTTAAACCAGTTTTAAAATAAATTTAAGTGATTCTGGAGATAAGAGGACACACTGTTGGAATTTTCGTGACTTAAAATATTACTGTATCATCGACGAATATTCTTATTGTATAAATGTATAAAATATAAGTATGTGGTATTGGACTTGGAGTACTTTCTTGTGTGATAGTCCAGTTCCAAATGGCGCGATATTAGAATTTTCATCATTTACCCTGGTTCTGAATCGGCGGTTCTTCAGGTATGAATTGATCAGATTATAACAGAAGTTTTTGTTTTATTGAATATCCGCTTAACATCCAAAAAGATACAGATATATACAGTATTTCTCGTTCAATGTTTTATTTATTTTCATAAACAACGCGATAGCACAGCTGGGTGATCAAGTGTTATTACCGAAATCCAAACTGGGATTCAGTTTGATTCTAATAATGATAGATAAAATGATAGATGAAATGCTAACAAGTCTGTGAAAAGTAACGTCATGTAAATCTTTTTCCCCAGGCTTCAATATCAATGTGCAGTTTTTAAGTGTCAGAGCGGCGCTAAATATATTTACACGTGGATACGATTCATTGTAGTAGTATTGACAGTTTTTCGCAAATATCTCGAGAACAAAGAGAATTCGACGGGTTACGTGCAAAGAAAAAAAAAATTGTTCAATACATTGAAATCGCCAGAATCGTTGACGGCGTGCGTAATCAGAATTTTTCCGAGTCGATCGAGCTGCAACGATTGCCGTTGAGTTCGGGTGAAATTCGCAGGTGTGAAGGAACATTTCATAGGTGTGAAGAGGAAAGCGAAATGGGATAGAAGAACGAGAGGAGAAAGAGAAGAAGGGCCGAGAACGTATCAGAGAGGCGCGTGCGTTGTGTCAGTTGAGCGAGGTATCGTGTACGACACACAAGCGCCGTGCGATGAGGATCTCGTGCTTTGTGGCTCGGCGTGTCCTCATCTACGTGCTTGCACACATGTATGTATGCATACTTGGCGTACATCGTACAACAGAGGTTTGGCACGGTTCAGAGAGAAGGTAGAAGAGAGCATGGCATAAAGCGAGTCTCCTTTCGTGCCAACGATCGGACGAGAATACCATGCACAATTGGATGCGTTAATTTTTCTATGCCTTCGAGAGACGAACGCGAGATTAAGAATGATCGATGATTCTGTTTCATAATCAAGATCCCTTTAATCTTTTACTATGAATAATTCTGCGAGTATAGTTTCTCTATACGGGAATATGCACTTTTCAAAAACAGATCGTAACATGTGAAGCCTTACAAAATGAACAAAGTCATTAAAAAAAATTTGTCTTATTTTTATTACAAAAGAACGAGATCGTAATATATGTATGTGTTACAAACTATAAAAAAATATAAATTTTAAACTGATCCTTTGCATTCTGATGCTCGAGTTTTGAGTATTAAAATTATGAATTTGTGGATGGAAATCTTTACAAAACCAAGAAATATTTCCAAGACTATCCTCTTCGAAATCACTAAGAAAGTTTGTGTATTTGATGCTTTCCTTTCATGTTGTAGAGTTGTCCATTTTCGAACTTTCTTTTGTGACGTATACTAACTTTGTCTGATATTCATAAAAATATCGAGGTGTCAAAAATTAAAACCAAGAAGATAACGAAATGAAAAACGATATGAAAAATGTAAGATTTAATAAAACATACCCAGAAATGTCAAATCTCGAGCCAAAACAATTCACATCGTTATTCAAAATTCTTGTCGTACGTTCTAATCCATTGTATTTGGACATTATATTTATATTTATATCTGTTGCGTTAATCGTGTAAAACAAAATTACACATTATTATGTCATTACTTACTTACTTAGTGGATAAGATGGCAAAATTAAAAAGTATAACAGTTTTTAGATTAGCGTATATCACTGCCAATTTAACTCTATAGAGATAACACACGAGGCACAGATAGAAAATTACGTTGTAACAAAAAATGTAACATGTAAATTTGCAGACACGAAGAATTTATTTCTTTGCATTGTATATCTTTATTTTATTCAATGCAGTTATTGAAAAAAAACTGGAAACATTGTGCCGAAATATCGGTATCAGGTATCACTCGCTTTGTATCGTGCAAATGTCATATTTCACGCGATCTTCGACACATCGTACGGTAAAGAAGCGCAGAGTGAGAGTTCCAGCTCTAAGAATTGATGGGGATATCGACGCTTAAGTGGGCAGTATTGTTGCATCTGTTAGAAGAAAAATAGTCTAGGTTGTTACAGATCAATTTACGATAGTTGTGAATCTTGCTCAATACCTGCGATCGTCACTTATAGGAGAGATTTGTGCCGATCCAAGAATTAAAAAAAAATGAGTTTCAATATCAGTTATTTAAAATAATCTGATATAATTCCTAAGAAACTGTAAAAATTGAACCGTTAAATAAGTTGGCTATTGCATCGTTAAACAGAATTCAGTTAATGTTCATGCACTCTCGTGAATTTGTTATTTATGGAAAATATTTTTCATTAGTCGATTTTTATTAGTCTTAATAATTATTCTAGGGATATTTCTGATACAACTAATGTATGTATAATAAAATACCACGTCTGAGATATTCAAACAACATGCAGTTTCTATTTTGATTTTAAATTTATTTTAAAACAAAAATATTTTTAAAAATGCTCCGTGTAGAATGCTTTATAAAACTTCTCTAGATGATGCTGAATTCCACGTTTTACACCTTTTACCCAAAAGAGGCAGGTCAAAAATATACGAAAATATCCACCTAGTTTCATTATACACCACCATTGGAGCAATAACAGAAGGAAACTATAAAGATACTAAGGATTTACCACCCACCATTTTATATCAGAAATATTTTAAATCATTCAAGACTCAAAATCCCGTTTCTGAAGGATGAGAAAATCAGAAATGATAAAAGTTAATTATTCAGAAACATATTATAAATATGTTATAATTATAAAATGTGAATTAATAGATTTGATTAAAATTTTTTTTTTTTAATAAAATTCGTTGTCTTTTTATTGCTGTAAGTCAGTTTTAGGACATTCAGTTAATTTTGAAAATGGTCCAAGTCATTTCAATTATATGAGGTACACACAAAATTTCACAGTCATAATAAATCTTACCTTACAAGATCAAATATTTCCCGAAATATTTTGTTTCATAGTATAAACATATTTTTTAATTTATTCAAACGGAAACCTTTAATATCTCGAAATGAGAAATATGTGACTTGAGTCACTTTCATAATCACCGGCACATTTAACGAGATGTTATCTAGCAAACAGTGTTAGATCTTATCAGTTTATATCGATACATGCACGTACGTAACACGATCGGATTAATTTACGTGGAATGTCTGGCCAAGGAATAATGGTTTTGTGAACTGATATTGATGAATAAATGTTCGTGGTTGGCTGATTTCCGATGCCACCGTATTAACTGCTGCGAGAAATAACATGTATTTTTAGATTCGTATTGTTGTGAACCACTTACATATTATTTTGTATACTTTTCAAAAAGATTGTGTCAGATTTCTTACGTCATGGATACTTTTTAGATAAGTATGCATTATATTTCCGAATTGAATTTATAACTTGGATGAAAATTAGCGACAATAATAGAAACATGTTCTTAAAATGTATCATATTGATATTTTATCATTAGAAAAATCAAAATCTACATATTTGGCTCATATGTTTGGCATGTATTCTCTTAAATGTTAAAATGTATTTTTAATTTTTCATAATGTTGTTGTAGCTGACGTTAAAATGAATTCAGTGACCTTATTATCATTGTAGTGTTATAATACCTCGACGAGAAGGTATCACGTTGGCCACACTTGGAATCCCTCACGATCAGTCAATTACTGCTCAATTTCAATTTGTTCTTCCGATATTCAACAATCGATGAACGAATATGTTTTCCAACATTCGAAATACATGTCTCTATTCTATTTCGTTGCGACTTTGCACGATTTTGAAATTCAAAGTTCAGAAAAAAGTCACGTTATTTTATTTGTTCTTGCGTGGCTGTGGGTTACGATCGCGCGTAAAGTTATTCGCGCGAGTCGACCGGTTGAAATCCGACACCCAAGTGAAATATCCTGAAATTATGCGGTAATATCTGGCAACGACACACACGGGCTCCTGAGGGTGCGGTGGTGGCGGCTGCGTCACCTGTGAGAAAGGAATAGAGCCGCCCTTCGAGGTCTCTGTGCTTTTGCACCCCTCTGGTTTCCTCGCCTCCTGTGGTGAACATTTTCATAAACTCTGTCATAAAGCATATCGTATTCTTGCGCTTGTATTCTCGCCAGTAGGCAGACCCAGCCTGATGTTAATTACAGCCGAAGAAACGCGTAATCGTTTAAACGGATGCTGTTTGGTCAATGATCCGTTTGTTCAGATGCAGAATGTAGCTAAGCTCGGAGAAGAATTATCTTTCGAGTAACGAAGAATCGGTTCACTGAGTTTGAGAGGCTGTCGTTCCAAGTCGACAGAAACAGCATCTCCAAGAACCGTGTTATGAAACGAACTTGTTCGTGGACAATTCCCTCTCGTAAGCATTCGTAAGCATTCAATATAAATGAATATGAGTTTTGTGTTCTCTTTTCGTGTTCTTCAATTCGTACGGTCTCCATCTCCATTCCTCGTTGTTTCACCACGATTATACATTACTCGATGAGATTTGTTTTTACAATTTTGAAATCGATTCTTAAGTGACGTTTTGTTTTTTATCGCGTCGTCGTCATATTTTATACGAATCGTAATCGTCGACTCGGTTCATGATATAAAAAAAAAACAACGAATGCATTTCACTCGATTGCACAAGATTCCGGGCACTTGTTACTACGATCGTCATCCGGTTTTACGGATACTAAATTCCGGGTAAGAGAATTCGTTCGAACGACGTAATGAAATGCTGTGTCTAAGACGCTAGTCGACGACAAGACAACGCACTTATGAGATTCTTGGAGTACGAGGGGGCAAAATGTACGTATAGTTGCGGGCGTATTACCAGAGTGCCTGTTAAACATTCTTGCACAACCACTTTGCTATTACACGTATATATGTTCTATGCGTACTTTGTGTATCTTCTTTCATTTGTGTAAGAACTTTTGTTTGTACAAGAGCCATTTCAACGAAACTACTGTCGAATTTCCCATTTCGGAGAAATTTTAAACGTTAATATCCGCTTCTTTTCTTTTCTTTATCAACTCGATGACGCGAGACGAACAAGTGAAAAATAACAGCGAAAGATCCTGAGACCCCGAATCGTTTCCAACTTTTTATGCGAGTTCTTTTTCCCTTCGAGCACGAAACTGCAAGTCCACGAACGAGAATCTTGGGTAACGGGCAGAAGAAAAAACGACGAGAAAAGTAGTTGTCGGCGAGCGTTAACGTCTTCTCGGTCAGTGGTTCGACCGACCTTTAAGAGGAAACCATTTTCCAGCAACGAAATTGTCTGATCCGATCGGATAAAGGGTCAAGACCTAATATCTTCCGAAACATTCCACACGAAGAACAGAAATCATATCGGTTCTCCCTCCTATTTGCGAAAGCATTACGTAAGCATAGAAGAAGAACGGAGTGAGAATATAATAAATGTAAGAAGAGATGAAAATGAATAACAAATCGACAGGGAAGAGAATGACAATTGACAGATGACAAAATGAGGGAACAAAGAAGTGATGAAAGGAGCAATGAAGAAGAGAAAGGGTGAGAATGAAATGGTAGGGCGGGAAATTCTTTGGAGACGGGAAAAGAGGAATTTCAGAAACGTTTTTCAGCGAAAAATTTATCGTGACTGCGTCATTAAGATGAGATCTGCTATGTTGCATGGTTTTACAATGGTTTCGATGAAACACACGTCAAATGTACTTAAAATCAAGATTCGAAGATTGGTTAACTTTACGTCAATGTTGCGATGGAATTTGAAGATACTGTTTAGAATTTCAGCAGATTTTTCTCTGTAATCTTACTCGAACGCTTTTTTTTTTTGGCAAAGGAAATTGCTACGTTTTGAGTAGCGTCAAAGGAAGACGGTGTCCCCCGCTTTAGCCGTGATTAAATTGCCGTGCAATTAATCGAGGAATCTCGTAGTTGAAACGACACGACAGGAGACTAAGGCATTTCTCGCCTAGAATCTGCTACGCTGTCGCGCCGTTTCTCTTTGTCTTGCTCTTAACCGCTGTCGCTCAGGCATTCGCCTGATCCATTTCGATCCGTCGTTCCATCATCTCGAGGCTAAAATGTCGATCGAATTATATTACGGCTTGTAGGCCGAGGATGCCTACATCGTCGCCCTCTTCGCGTTCCCTTTTACGAAAAGCCTATTGCCTATTGCATATGAATATAAGTGTATTATGATAATATGACGCCTAGGGTGGCGCCTCTTCTGGTTCGCTGCTAGGGGCTGGAAACGCCGCGTTCCGGGCTCGGAAAGAAGGAAAGTCATTTTTACAGGATGCGTATGGATGGAAATCCTGATAGGTATTGGAATGTACGGCACGCTGTCTCGAGGAGATTGAGCAAAATAAGCGTCGATGTGTATGTATGTATAATATATGTATATTATCCGAGCGGATATACTCAAAGTATATCCGCGTTCGTAAGAAGAGATGCGTGCCCTCGTGTATCGCTAAGACGTGTATGTACGTGGACAGGAAACTATGGCCATGACAAATGAACGAAAGAGTAATCTGATAATTGAAATATAATGGGAAGATTACAGATTGACAGCAAACGCTAAATTTAACGTGACACGATGTTGTTACGTGCATTTTTTTCTTGCGTCGAGTCGATTGGAGAAGAAAGAAAAAGATTGATCGAATTATTGGCTAGGTTGCAATACGAATCAGCGCCAGGTATTAATTTAATTTTCACGTTGCGTCAGACACGAGACGAATAATAATCGTAGGGATTGACCACGGGAAGCGATTGTTCGTCAGCCGACAAGTCGTCAAACAACGATTCACGTCTCGATCATGATCGACGTCTCTATATTTATCCCGGTAGCTCCGACTGGATTTGCCCGTCAATTAACGACCCGCGCCTTAATTAACGCCGGCTCCATGAGACGCTCTCAGTTTATTCAGATAAAATGTCAAAGGATTCTGTCCGAGGCTCGGGTAGAGGCTCCGGAAAAAGAGAGCGCTCTTTGACTCTCTTTACACTGAACAACAGAGAGTAGATTTCGCGTAATCTACGCCGGGCCGGCAGCAGGAGGAACGAATTCGCGAAACAAACATGTCGCGGCAATTGTAAGAGGCAAGTAGACTCAAGTCGGGACAATATGCAGATGAGAGAAAAAAAGGGATTGCTTTCGCTAATGGATAATAAATAATACGGAGAACAGTTACCTTAACTGCTCCATTGTGTTGGCTCGACTTGGCAGGAATCGAATTAATCGTTTTATTACGTCCGCTGCCGTCTTTGGCCGTTTCGAGAGAAGATCGAGGAACTGCCGGGGAGAAAGGATCTCCCAGATCGGTCAGAAAATGGCATCGAACTTTGACTTTAATTACAGTCGAAACAATCAGCCAAGCCCGGAGTGATTTTCATTTTAATTTCAGGCAGAGTGATTTTTAACAAACGGGAATAATAGAGCTTCTTGCAAACGTTCTAACACGTGTATCAGGATAGTCTTTGATCTGAACTTAGTACGGGGTGTGGGTGGTAAACGTGATCGAAACTGCAAGAACTGTTGCGGTCGGGTGTCTGGCGAACGCGTTTCGAAGCAAGCAGCAGGGTAAATCAATGGCCATTAGTTGGATAGCGGAGTTTTTACTAGGGTCGGTCGGCTAGCCATTCCACAGGCAAAGCGTTGCTTCGGCTACTGGCTCAGCGGAGAACAATGGGTCACAAATCACCGCTGGAACCAGCTAAATCTCATTTTGTGAATTCTCGAACGGCCACGTACCTAAGTCCTAACGATACGTGAAATAAAAGAAGCGAAGTTTCTTCGTTTCGTCTCCGTTCAGTCTCGCACCGCTTTTTTTTTCCGCTTCTGCGGTCGAATCAGAAGAATCAATCGGAATGAATAAATTCAATGGTTCTTTTGTGCCCGCTACGATCGATTTCTCTTTCTTCTCTTCGGTCGATCGCGGCGTAGATTGTGGATCGAAAGGAGGACACGGTGATAAAACGAAACGAAGCGAGGGTTTCCGTTTTATTATCGCGCGAACATTGCTGCACCTATATTCGTTTCGGGTACGCTCGCGAGGAGCCCGACGATTACGTTTTGTTTTTTCTTTTTCTTTTTTTTAACGTGTTTAGAGTTTTTCTTCGACTTGCGACTAACGAAGCATACGATTTTCTGGATCAAGGATGCTACCCTGTGATCAGGAATAAACGTTGCGCGTTGTCCAACTTTACTAGCAAAATGATCTCTGCTCGAGCAGCGGGAAGAGAAGTTGTTGGAAATCGGTGCAAAAATGTCTCGTAAAAAGAATTTCATCAAAGCCAGCGATGAGGGAATATAACGCATCATCGATGGGCAACGATGTGGCTACCAACTACAGTGGCTCGAGTATACTTGCAGGCGAGAGAGCACGATACTCGGAACATTACAGATATTTCTTCCAAAAAACGAACGAAAAGGTGAAGAAAAGGCAACCGATACAGTAGGGAGAAGAAGTGGGAAGGCTCGAGAAAGCCAGTTTTAAGGGGAAAAGAGGTGACGTTGCAGCAGCCCAGGGGCTTCTGCTCTGCTGATACGACGCGATAGTCCATTTGTCATTCGCCGCACTCACCTTACACTTCATCCCTTCGTTTGGTTTTCACGGAGTCTTTACCTTCTTGTCATGTAACCGCCACGCGACGCAACGAAGAGAAAAAAGAGTTTGAAAGCAGGTGGTATTTCCTCGATGCGAGAAACTGTCTATGCGCGTCGACGACATCATCGACGATACAGGAGAGCGAATGGTATTAAGAATTGGATATCCCGGTGTTCGGCGAACCTGGTCCCTGGTGCATATACGCGAAAGTAACGTTAAAGTATTCGAGGAACACCAATGCCGAGCTATTTCCATTGTGACTTACGCTGGTGGATTCGTGCTGGTTCGCGCGATGAATACACCGTTGATACGAGATGACGGGGAGGTAGAAAGGATACAGTAGATGTGTTACGTATGTTTGACGACTGAATTCGATCGTATCGCATAGTCGAGCACGGTTCGTCCAATGGCAGATCGGTATCGCAGTTCTTAACGGATTTACGACCCGTCTTATCTCACAAAGGTACCGACGACCACGCACTGCGAAGGCACTCGCGGATGTTATCGTTTAACGATTTCGTTCTGGACTCTTTCACCGGGTTCAATGGCAACGATTGTCCGGCTACGGCTATGAGGAGCCAACGCGCAATCAATCGCCGGAAACGATATCATTTAGATATTCGATTGTCCGATCCGATCTTTTCTTCTTGCCTGATCGTGTTCAGATTCAAGTTCCAAGTCTACAACGTGAGAATATGAAGTGCAGAGTATCCGTTATGTTCCGTTATTCCAAGAAAATTAGAACGAAGAGTCGTTCAATTAGCTGTTATATGTTGGTCAGGCTTACAAGCGTATCGTACATGTATCGATCGTTATTCGCTTGTTGTTATTCGCAGAGGGTTAAATACTCTCTTCTTGGAAGTGTTAATTTTTGTGCCAGAGTTTCGCAGAACTAAAAAAAAGAATTCAAACTCTTGAAACAGCAGTTAATGCAGTAAAGTTAAGTTTGTTACGTTAATATCGCGACATCGAGGGAATTTTCCGAAATCGCGAGAAGCTCGGCCGATGGAACGGAACAGTCGAGACGATAGAAGAAAGTTGTCTCGTTGAGTGTGTAATAGCTGACATTGGTTCACAATCGTGAACGAGCTCCGAGTTCGCGAGATCACGGTGGAATCGCGGATCGACCTCGGGATGGTGCGCGATATCGTTTGAATCGACTTGCATGGCGTTCCTCTCTCACGACCAAGAGAGGGTTCCTCCATGCAGATCTTGCGGTTCAAAACTGCGCATTATCAAGCATTACACAGCGTGCTAGCGCACGGTGCCTCGCGTAATCGACGGATCGTTTATGCGAATGTGCCGGCAGGCCTGATTAATACGCTTACCGCGAGCTGGGTTGGAAGCTAGCGAGGTGCTGGTTTCGCAATAGACGAGACTAGTAGCAACGTTGCTGCATCGAATAGGCTGCGCCGATTTACATATCGCGCAGGTCGGATTGTCTCGAAACGTTTGCTTGCATGGGCTCGAATTACCGCGAAAACCGAGAATGGTTGGCTGCTTGTTCGTCGTGAAACGCATTGGCGTAGAGCACGGCTAGGAGATGCTTCGATAATACGCGTGCTGCCTGCTACCTTCAAATACGGTACACTTTTGCACGCAAGTATATCGAACCGTTAGTGCGGAATTTCGTCTCCGTTTCTTCGCAAATGAAGCGTCCGATTAAAAAGGTTAAATGTTGGTAGCTTGTTGTTTTATCTGCAAATATTCGTACGAGTCGTCAGTCGGTTGACGATTGTCAATTAGCGCACGTACACAGATGCAGCTCGGTAATGAAACGAGTCGGTTCCAGTGTAATTCCCTCGTAAAGAACACGCGATACCGGGTTCGGAATGGCAATGAAGAAGCTTGCACGGTAGCCGCGCGTCAGCGTGACGCGAGGATTGTGCACATGGCTCGCGACTCGCGACTCGCTCCAAGAGAAACAGATTTTTCACTGCGAGCGTTCGTCTACGAGGCCATTAACTGGCGAACCGACCGTACGTTATGAACGTAACTGCCAACTTCGATGCTGGTCGCGCCTCCCTTGAAAACAACCGGTCAACTGGATATGTTTCTGAAGCTTGGAGGGAGCTGTGCAGAATCGTCTCGATTTTATACCCACTATAAATATCCCACGGATTTAACTTTCGCACCAGGTTGGTTCCAACGTCAATCATTGTTTTATCAGCCATGAAGATGGTTTGAACGTTGCCAAAGAAATCCTTTTTATTTCTCGATTTTTGACGTTGGTTAAGACAGTTGAAAATATTTTTTTATATTACACGATACTTTGTATGTTATACAGAAAGTACAAATCGATAGTGGATGAGAATTTGACAAAAAAGAGGAAAAAAAAAACAATCGTTATTCTTCAATTCTTCCTGAAACATCAATCGGCGTTTATAGATTCCGTAAGTATCGAAATTACCGTAAAGTTTGCCCCGTAAAGTGGTGCTGCCTGCACTCACCTGCTGTGTTAGTGCCTGCCTGTTGCTTTAACGACGCTGCGCTGACAGGTAGTGAACGAGAATACCCGTTAAACTATCGAGTTTATCGCGCAGAAGATCATAAAATCTGGCAGGGAAATATTCTCAGGCGCTTCAGATTCGACTGCACACTCCGACAGTATGAATTATAATCGAACCTGAAAATTTATCCGGGCTCTCTTTTTACCATTATTCGCCAATGTGGTTTTATCGATGTCAGCGTTCGGCCAAGTTTTTCGGTCAGAAAGCCTTTTCCGCTCGACCACCGAGCGACGATTGTTGATTTTTTATTTTGAGCGAACGAGACGAAATTTTTCGTCCAGAAACGCGTGAATTCCCGTGAGAAAGTTCTACCTCTGACAAGTAGGAGAACACACCTGTGGTAACCCTGGACGATGAAAATGCACGCTGTTGGTCGAGATTTACCGTTGGTTGCGGGTTTGCAAGCCCTATGAAGACCCATGTAACCCAAAAGATTATCTAAAAGAACGACGGTCCATTGCACCATCTTTTCTCCACCAGAGTCCACTGTCCCGCAATCGCGCACATTCTCCGATCGCATATGGCTACCATTTCTTGTCGTATTATTAAATCCCGCACTGAGTTCTGCTGGTTTTCCACTTGGATTCATCAAAAGTGGAAAAAAAAGAAAAGAAAAAAAATTTGAAAATTCGACATTTACCAAACTTGAGCCAGTTGAACAAGCTTGTTATATTTTAACTAATCGTACGTACTTTGATACATCGAGTTCAAGTTGTTGCCAAAGTGAGTTCACATCAATTGACAGTCTCATTGCGAAAGAGTTATTTGGTCGTTTCGAGATGGCGATATTCCGCGCATATGTTTCTTGATATCGCTGAAACTTGGAAAGCTTTACTCTTGAAGAATCGTCGACGATAAGGTTGCGTCGATCTGCGAAAGGGTCGATAATTTCGTCGGTTTCTAGGCATCTCGAGTGTTCAATTCAACGGAGGACCTGGAGTAGCAGCTGTGCCCCGACGGTGGCGGACATGGGACCGCAGAGTCACAATAAATCTCATAATTCACTTACGCGATATCCTAGCAGCGTATGAAGCTGTAGCATTGGTAAATGCCAGGGAAATTCCGTATTGAATGCAAGTGCCCGTTTCGTAGCATTTGTATACGCACGTATACGATTATTCATAGCTGACTATTGTACGTGCTCAACGCGGGATCTATCGTTCCTGGTAATATTCATACGGATGGACAACAGATGGAGAGTTTGATACATTGTGCGCGGCTAGTCGGCAGAGTAATGGGTTTTATAAGCGTGAAATTCCTTTTAACGAAAGGAAAATTATGATGAAGATTCGTCAAACTTTTGCCGAATTGTTGGAATTATATAACTCTATTTGTAGAATATTAAAAAGCATTGTATTTTCCTGTATGTATTACCAGTTGATTCATTCGATTTATTTACTCATCATCTCGATTTTTTGATTCTTTGGAGATGATAAGTAAATCGTCTTGAAATTGAATTAAAATTTAATTTGTCTACAGTGTAGATTATTTATTTAAAATTTGGTTTTGTCTATATTATAGCGAGTACAAAAAGTATGAATACATCATTACGTTTATTAGAATTGACATATTAATTAATTGAGTAGACCTTGGTTTGTATGAACTTGTATGGACTTGTTTGTATGAGCCATGAAAAAATAGGTCGAAGAAAAAAAGTGAATGAAAAACATTTTTTTCACTTAAGATTTTATTCTCGAGATTTAATTCCGGATTAGACAAGAGAAAACAATTAAGGACTTGGAGAAGAATTTTGTCGTACGATGCTCTATTTCTGAAAGAATTCAATTCCACGTGCATTAAACTGATTCTTGTTCTTTACTGATGGAATATATTTACCGCTAATCCGTTTAAACTATGGTTTTCGGTACGATCTGTGTAATAGAATTCTGTTTGTATGGTCCCCAATACAAATTATTTGAACTAAATTTTAGTCCTGTCACCAACTCTAACAGTAATTTAATAGTCTATTTGTCCGCCAACAAGTTGGTACATAAGCAAAGTCATCTATAGAAACGCAACAAGTGCATATAAATAAAGTTCTTTTCGCTAATTATAGCTTTCGGTTCACGTAATATACAGGTAAGTGAATTCGAATTTAATCGGGCACGGAGTGTCGTATATGAATTTATAATTCACAATTCGTATCATTTTTCGGTAGCATCTTGACGCGATTACAAAAACTTGATGTGTATTGTGAAAAGGAAAAATAACACAAAACCTGATAGAAATATATTCTATTGAAAACGAAGGATATGTGGACATTGCACGTTCAGTTGCACTTTGCGGCTACTAAATTTTTCTCTTAGGCAGTAAAGGGAATAGCACTACTTGTACAGAATCCCGCGTATAGAGATTATTGGAAGGTGGCACAGTTAATCAAAATTCCGGATGAAACTAATCAAGGTATCACGAACGATAACCATGTGGAACGTAATGATCCGGCGGTGATACGATCCGTATTGTTGTCGGTCTCCTAATTGCGAACTGTTTCAGCGTGCAATAGGCGCGACGTGCAATCTGGCAGCGACGATGGTCGGTGACGGTGGTGATGGTGATGGTATGGCGCTGGCACAATAGATTCGGTTTGATGCATTGCCGGAGCGCAGGAGACCGTTAATTTCGTGTCCTCGTGGCCCACAAGCTCGGGGTACCGCGCCGATTGCTCGGCCGATTCTCCGTCAAACGTCGTTCGCGTTAATAATTCATTCAAGTAAATAATAGCGTTTGGCAAGTTAAACCCGAGAATCCCACTAACCACCAGTTTGTCACCACTGAGATTCCATAGAACATCGATTTCTCTCGTTGATACGAGTTCTGTTTATTCTGTCGCTAATACGCGCGTCCATCTTGTGTACTTGTAACGATCGAAAAAATAATTGATAAAGAAAGAAAGCTATGCTGGTTCGAAAAACGACACATAAAGACACTAAAGATGAATGATTACCTCTGGAAGATTTGAACGCTCATCTGCAGAGTTGGCTAACTAACTTTCGGCAATTTGGAAGGGGGTGAGGGCGGATGTGACAAAGTATGAACTAGAATTGCATTTTGGAACGTGATTCCAGCTCGGTGATGCGAAACTTGGACGACGCGAAACAGTTTCCTGAAATACGTATTTACTTTCGAGGAATAGAGGGTCTCTTTACATGGTTAAAGACCGGTTTAATTACAAACGTGATTTACACGCCAGCCTGTCTCGTATTTATGTTAATATGTTGGCCGTTCGTTCACGCGCGCCGGTGGGTCCGTCTTGTCAGAGAAATGTACCGATCGCTGTCATCGAGCATAATCACGCCCACGCTACGGTCGTACGGCCGATACGGTTCCCACAAACGTTAGACGATGCTCACGCTTCTGCTTTCGCGTTTGTTTCAGAAACAATGCAAACATCGACGTCCTCCCAGTCGTGGTGCCTGCTCAGAGGAAAGAGCCCCACGAAAACATCGCCCGGATAGCGAAGCGATATTTCGACGATAATATGCAGCAGGCGTGGATCAATCCTCGTCTATTATCGATGGTGAGTGAATATAAACGTTAGCCGGTGACACCGGTACTTGCAGCTTTGTCCGCGACAAAGAAATGGCACACCCAGTGTTTTTGTTAATTATTATTTAATAAATTACAAAAATATAATTTTACAAATACATACAGTGGCTTACGAAAGTGTTTGAAAGCGTACAAGTGAAAACTAAAACAAGAGAAATATGTATGTTGGACTCGAGTTTTGAAAATAATACTGTAAATACTATCAGATGCAAGTGTCATATATATATATATTACTGTACACATGTACTGCAAAAGTGCTCGAACGATAAAAGTTATTTATACCTTGCTCTACGTTAATATTTAGTTGGGCCTCCTTTCGCCTTAATCACTTTGGCCAGACGTCGCCCCATGCTATGTACCAAGTTTTCAGTCATTCCTCAATGGAATTCCAGATTTCTAAAATTTTTTGTTTCAGTTGTTCTTTTGAGCTAATTTCAAAATTTTTCAACCTTCTGCCAATTTCCTCCCACAAATGTTTGGATTAATATCCGGACTTTGGTCTGATGTATGCAGCATATGGAGTGTATTGTCAAGCAACCACTCTTGTACAATCCTAGACTTATGCTTGGGATCGTTATCTCGTTGGAAGTAAAAATTTTCTGGTAGACCCAATTTGGAGGCACTTTCTTTCAAATTACTTTTCAAAATGTGCAAATACTTGTGTTTGTCTAAAGTACCATCTATAAAAACAAGATTTCCATTTGCTGCCATGCACTCCCAAACCATCACCGAATCATCACCATGTTTTACTGTTGGTCCGTAAGTTATGAATATCCATTTCCTTGTTCGGTTTCCTCTACACATAACGTTGACCATCGGACCCAGATACATTAAATTTACTTTCATCAGAGAAAATGACCGTGTTCCAGAAATTATTATCTTTACTTTTCATATTTCTTGTGCAAATTTTAATCGCTTAGCTCTATTGGTCTTGCTAATGAATGGATTTTTCCTTATTACTCTATCATGAAAGTTATTTTTTCGGAGTTATTTTTTTGCGACATAATTCTGTACATTTTTTCCAATGTAGTTATTAATCATTAGAGCAAGCTTTGATGCCGAAATTTTTGGATCCTTTTTTATTTCACAAAGAACAAACTTTTGTTCTCTTGCACTTAATTTATTTGGTCGACCTTGTTTGTTCACCACACGTTCAGCAGTTTGCCTATAAGATTTTCCGTCTTTGTGCATTTTATCACCGAAAGTGATTTTAACGGGTGTAGTCCAGAAAATCGGGTGCAATGCTAATGCAACGAAATTAGCGATTGGTTGATTTCAGTCACGTGATTCGTGAGGGGGCGTGGCGTAGACCTCGAGTGGGAGTGGCGTTGTTTGGTACCGAGCGATCACGCCTGTAATTTGTTTCGCATCGATTCAAATGTTTGCACATCGATAAAATTGTATGGCAAAAAAAGGCGTCTTCATTTCCTAGTCGGAACAGTTATTTCTGGGCCTTTCAGTGAGACGAATCGTACTGGGGTACAAGTCGTGCACAGTTTTTTAATACAATCTGTCTCTCGCACGTTTCCTGTTCTTTTTGGATTCATTTTTACTACAAACACGGCGATGTTTAGTTGACGATATAGAATGTATTATACGATGTGTCTGGAGACAAACTGAGGCCACCAATGTTTACATCTTCTAAATGAACACATTGTTTTTTCCGTTGAACTCTACGCGTTCGAACACTTTTGCGTGTACTATCTTGATACTTGCATCTGATAGTATTTATCAGTCCAACATACATATTTCTCTTGTTTTAGTTTTCACTTGTACGCAATTGACAATTGTATGTCAATTTCTGCAACGTATGTAACGAAAATCATAATGCAGTCCTCATCTTTTAAAAACTCGGTGGGACAAATTAATAGCAAGCACACTATTTTAAAAAATTTTAAAAGTTTCTTCATATTTACCAAGAGAAATCAATATTTCATATTTTGTAGAACCACCAGATAATACAATTATACATATAATGATATACGTATGGGCTGGTATTGGCTAACATGAAAGAACAGATGTAAAGTTTATTTGAAGTGAAATGAATGCCAAAAACTATTTAAAACTAATTAGTGAACAAATTGAAAGATGTGTGCTGCAAGGATATCCGGAAATGGGTTCATATTTCAACAAGATAATGCGGCGGTTCATACTGCAAAAGTGGTAAAGTCATATTTTGAAGCTAATAATATTCCATTGTTGCTATTTTTTTGTCGCGGAAACTATCGAACAAATAGAAATGGAATTGCAAACTTTTAATGATTTCAATAAAGATTCCTTCCTTTCCCTGTACCGGCGATGCAGCGCTTCGTTTACTAATCCAGAGAGCCAGCTTACGCCGCAAATTCCCTATCTCTGTAGGCTGTTCATGTTTCTCAAAACATTTAAAAGCAATCGCGCGGATAGATAGTTAGAAAATGATCGATATAAGCAAGGTGCTTGAAATTTTTTCTACGACTGCACCTTATCGCTCGAGCGGACAAGGATGGTTTCTATTAAAATCCACCGATTAGGCCGGTCGATTTGGGCCTCGAACTGGTGGATCTGTAGGATTAATATGTACATACACTTGATATGCGCCGTTAGAGATGTTTAATCACGAGTTCTTCGCTCTTTCTTTCCAAGCAACGCTTTGTTTTGGCTGTGACTCGAAAATTCATGATGGAAAATTTATCATTTGCCATTTACAGACGCGTTGGAATTTTCATCGAACTGTTCCGCTTTGTACGCGATACGTTCGAATGACAGGATACTGCAGCGCGGTAGATTCACCTGCGGAGAAGTAGATCGCGATTCATATAATGAATTCGTTATGTTCGCGGCTATTAGCCCGTGCGGACAATCAAATACCTGCGTCAGGTATGACGCGACGAGTTGTTTCGTAACGTCAAGGCCTAACTGAGTCGTTGCTTTCTTTTTCTTTCTACTTTCTCTCCAGATCTTCTCTCAGTTCTTTCTTCTTCTCCTCCTTTCTTCTCGTATTCGATCACGGATTTCTCCTTTGCCACGATCTTACGTAACATGCTCTTCGATGCACTTCTCCGTGCTTGGTCGAGTCGATAATTTGACTTACCAGCTCGCACACCTGTGTACATCTCAGCATACGGTGACGTAATCAACTGTATTTGTTATTGCCCCCCTCGTCTATTCTAGGATTTCCTATTGGCAACTTTATCCGAAGCCAGTCAAGTCTTAATTTATTTCGCCTGATGTCGACGATCCTGATGATCGATCAAATTTGCCAGGATTCTACTGTTCGTAGATCTGACTATCGTTTCACGTCATCTGCATTTGGTACGACGGTAGAAATACCAAAACAATAACAAAAGTATCGCGATTGTTGGTAAAACAACGTTTACTCGCTTCACAATGTTTACTTTAGTTGCAACAAAGTTACAACTTACGAGAAGCGACGTACCTCGACGGACGATATTCCAGGCAGTGATGAGCGGCGACAGGTGATGACTAGCTGTACACGAAATAACGCACATTAGCATGTGCCATGATATCTGTGCACCAGCCGGTATATCGCGTATTTGTCAAATCGGTTAAAAGGCAACGATCCATGTACGCCAGCGAAACGAGGCCGTCTCGCAGTCACGCTACTGTCGTCACACTTGTGTACGCGTGCGTGCTTACCAGCCTCGACAAGATTTACCGATCATTCCACGTTACTTATTGCTGCCGGCTTTATTAGCATAATCGGCCACTCGAAGCATAAATTATCCCATGAAACTGGATCATCGTTCGATCGACAATTCGATCGTCCAGGACGAGTTTCGAAGCATACGTGACTGGTAGTCTACTTCCGTCAGCGATAGCTTACACGATAAAACAAGATCTTAAATGAAGACCCATTCATATCGAATGACATTTAGGATGTATGCA
>KQ435804.1:238709-251566 GCA_001276565.1 Melipona quadrifasciata
GTGAATCTTTAGGTTGTTGAGCAACCAAAACTGCACTTTGTTGTGTGTTATTTCACATTGGTAATATGTACTTTATTGTCTGCGAGCTGATGCAGAAAACGTTCTAGGTTCGCAAGTTGGCCGAAACCAAGATGTCTCAACTATTGTCGCGAACGCGTCAAAGTCGGTTCTCTTCTACGAGGCCAACTCTCTTTCTATCCTTCTCAATCACGCGGTTGGGTTGGGTTCTGTTTTCGACAAAATTGTACCGTTGGGTAATTTTCACAATTACTTTATTGGCCTAACGGTACTCTCGCGCGCGCGCGCACGTTTACAACGTTGCCTAGGTAGTGTTCCCTGCACGATCATTTATCGACAATTAGGTGCTTCATTTCTCAAAAGTATTTTTTTAATTTTTTCGATTTTTTCGAGTTTTAGAAACAAATTTTTTTTTCTGAGCTATCAATTATCCTTTAGTCAAAGTTACCTGTCATCCAATGGTCGTCACTAGTGATCGTTTTCTCGGAAATTGTATTACTTTGATCAGAATATGCTATTACTTTGTCGTGGACATTGTTCAATCTGCGGTCTTCCAGCGGTCATACTTTCTCCAAAATTGGCCTTGCTTCAGCTTCCGATTTCAAATTATTTTCATCGGCAACATCCTCGATTTTGCCTATCGATACACGCACGAATTACACGCTTCAAATTATTTTCAGGGGCAACATCCTCGATTTTGCCTATCGATACACGCACGAATTACACGCGTATATAATTTGCTATTTCGTGACAAGATGTTTCGTGTTCGTTGTCAAGCCAGTTTTAAATTTCCAATGACTTTCTTCTGTAATCGATGGACAATTTTCAAGAGAATGTTCAATTCGTTTTATACAAAATACGCTGATTCAGTGCTTGAACAAGATTAGATATTTCAATTTGTGCCTCGATTAGAATTATTTCGCACGCGAGGGAAGTCAAGGTATACGAATAAATCATGATTCAATGACCATTATCGTTGAACATGATGGTTGAAAAGACAAAGGGGAGAGGGAGACGATGAACGCTATTTGTTGGGACGACTGATGGCGCAGCAAGGAAAGTTAATCAAGCCATTTTATTAATAGTTTTGAAAATTCGGAGAATCAGAAGATAAACAAAGGTGCGTGTGGCACCGTGTCTATATTTGCTTGTGTGTATCTATGCGGATAGATGTATACACAACGGAGTCGTCTATCTCGGCGCGATTCCCCGAGTGCTCTGCTCTCAGTTCCTTTAATAACAATAATAATAAGAAGGGATGGAGGCCCGTTTTAATCAGAGGGTCTGCCTGCCTGACGTGATTAACTCGAAGAGCCCCGGGAAGACGAAGAGAGAGCGGCGGGAGGGCGAAAAAGGGGGAAAGATGCGGGGTGGCTGCTGTCATTTTCGGTGTTTATCGTATCAGCGAGCTGAGAGGGGCTTGATTTCGTCACCTCTGCGCGGAAAGATGGGGTTGAATCTTGGATTTTACGGCCGATTTGTACCTCCTTCCAACTTTTTTTCTTTTTCGGTGTCGTCGTCGAGCGACCACCACCGTTCGAGCGTAGAAAATGCTCCGAGTGTCTTCCTCTCCTTCTTATTTTTGTCGTGGCCATTTCTCAGCCGACAGCGGATAGCGCAATTTGATTACGTAATGTTAACACGTACAGTCGTTCGCTTTATCGGAACGGTCGTAAATCGAGCTTGCGCGACGGCGGTGAATGATAAAGGAAATTAAGTGTTATCCAACGAGTAAATTATTTCTCGGGTAATCGATAGTTGAAATCTTCTCGTGATATTTTTCAAGAATACGGTCTGCATCGTGCGACGTGAGACGCAGTATCACGGTATCGACGGCAAATCCACACGAAAACGCGGAATGTATTGGTCGCGCGTATTGTCCGCGATTTTATCGCGAATAATTTGAAAAAGAAGACTCAAAGATGAATGCTATTATGCGTGCTATTCAAAACGAGCAGAGAGAACCTCCTCGAAGCTGCAGAGGAGGATTTTACTTCGGAGACGTCGCTCTTCTTTCCGGAATTAAAGTCATGTCTATGGAGTCCCGACATTGAGAACGTCTCTGCTATTTCTCTTCCCAGACCCCCACCGTTGCTTTACGTCCCGCGCTTTACGTTGGACGTCTAATTAACAAGGTTTTCCCGAGGGTTTTTAAGGCGTCTCGTGCTACCGACCAAGTAGTAAATACCGTCGCGTGGCAATCGATTTGTTTCGCGACGTTTCCTTCTCGCTTATTCTCATTTATTCACTCAGTCCCATCTTATCGAACACTCTTCCCAAATCTCCCATTACGTTCAGTGAATTTTACGATAGACGAAACACCTTTTCGATATTTCTCCCGGTCGTGATTCTATGCAGTCAGATCGGAGAATCCTGAACCTCGATGGTGCGGAAGAAACTGGTTTCTTCCGAGTCGAAAGAATTCGCTGAGTCACCCCGTACAGAAATTATTACACCGGGGTGCGATGACTTCTTAAGTAGTATCGCGCCTTCCTGCTCTCGCTATTTTCGTAGCAAGACGAAAGCTCTGTGAGTTTCGAGCTGGATGAATACTTCCTCTTCTTCTTATTATTATCATTATCCTTCTCCTTTCTTTAAAATTGGTTTTATTTGTAAAAGAGGTTTACGAGTGTTTGCTCGAAGCAGCAGCAACATCCTTGAGAGATTACGAATTACGAAGAGGTTAATTGTAAGATTCAGGCGGAAATTCGTACTCGGAAGTGCTGCGTATCGATCTTCGCGGAGCGCCAAGTTGAAGGTTACGAAAGCAAAGCGACGTAGACGCGTCGGGGACAGATAAGGGAAGAGGGATAGAAGGCTGGTTTAATATTCTGCTTTGTTCGCTTCATTAGCGCAGCACAAAAGTGGCTTAAAATAATTGAGTCTACGCCGAGTATAATAGCCATTCTGATATTCCATTGTGGGTTAGCTCGGACTCTTGATTCACAGCGTTATCAATGCCTGCTTATTTCCTTCATTGTAACTGCGCACACCCTTTGTTTTTGTTTAATTTTTCAGACCCTCCGACCAATCTTTCGACGCTCCTCGTATATAAGTCTTTGGCACTCGTCTGCATGATCTCCAGCTATTCTCCCGTATCTTCGTATTACGTTCGAAAAATTCTGATTTATTTCCGATCGTTGCATGCTTGCCATCTGCACACTCTTCTTCGCGGCCAACCGGTGGTTCATTTGTCATTGGAAATTTCTTAATCGTTCGACTCGTTACACGCGACAGTCCAAACCCCCTGCGGGCATCAACATAGTTCTTTCGAACAGAAGTCTGCGATGTGTCGTTTGCAAACTTGACTTTGGTCGCTAACGACTGATGCAGGAATTAAATTTCAGGTAGAAAATTCAGAGCTATATCAGTGTAAAAGGAAAAACGGAGAGAGGAAGGAGTAGCATTAACAACAAGTTTTTTTCAACTGTCATTTCACAAACACGAATTGTGCGATCGGTGTAATAGCAACGTCGCGACGTCGTTCGTCTCCTCTGAAGAAAACGCGCTAGCTACACGGGAAAACGTAGTGGTATCCGAACCCCAAATTAAATAAAGCATTCATAAATTCTCGGCAACGGGACAGTTGGACCGGGAGACAGCGACGCTGTGTGCAGCTTTTACATTTTTTTTGCCCGAAAGGAAAGTATACGTTGTTGCGTTTTAATCCCATTGTGTTCAATCCCCTCGTTCCTCTCTCTCTCGTACTTTCTCCGGCGTTTCTCCTTCATCTACCAAACATATTTCCTTTTTTTCTTTCGCGCCGAAATATTCTTATCCGGTTCGCATTTTTCGCGCTCCTTCCGGTAATATCCGGATACTTTCCCTCCATAAACCGCCAGGTTTATGGTAAATTGGCCGAGGGATTCTCACGTCTTCTTTCAACTTTTCTTTCTTTTTCGCCTCTTCCTTCTTCGAGGCCGTTTTCTCGCTGTTTCAGCGAGCATTGTTTCCGTGCGATATCCGCACGATCCAAACACACCGGTGTTTCCCCGGTGTTTTCAACCGTTCCTTTCAAACGACGGCGACAATACCCCTTCGCTTTGACGAAGAGACACCAGCGTGCTGTACCGTCGTACGTATGTCTGGTTGAAAGACTTGGGAGAAAACTCGGGTTCTCTCGTTTTTCGCGAAAAATTCGAGAATGAAAAATTACCTCGGTCCGTCTGAAAAATGATTGACCGGTTTCCAGATCCATTTAGTCGGACCGCTGCGCGCGCCGCACCGTAAATCCGTGCTCGAGTGTTCGGAATCCGTGTTCGGTACGTTGTTTTGATGGGTGTACGGCTGGTAGCGAGTTTTCGAGTAATTAATAACGAGGAATCGTGTACACGGTTTAGGTTTGGGGTAGCAACTTAAGTCCCGGCGCGCGCTTCTCGACGTCGAAGAACGCGAGGGTGCAAATGAAACTTTCAAAGTCTCGTCGAGTATATCTCGAATGCCACGAGGATTCTCGTTAATCTGTATACCCTTTCGCCAAACTTGCTTCCCTTTGCTGAATTTGACGTTTCTCTTGAAAAAGTGTTTTTTTCAATAACAAAACGAATAAACAGCGAAAGGACGTTTTGTCGGTTTTGAAATTGCCGAATAAATTGTAGCCTAGCAACACGCAGATGGTATTGGCTGATTTCACTCTTGCGATTCTCGTAGTTGGTCGAAAAATCGCGTTCACGACAAGTCAGTCTGGACTGTATTGGTTGCCTGGTAAAAGTCATAAATGCAGTGGCGTAATAATTTTATGGCTAGTGCTTGACGGCGAATACATTCCCGAGAGCGTAAGTATAAGGGATAATATTGTGAAAAACGAGGGGTACCTTCCGCAAATCTCCCTGATCCCCCCTTCAATGCACAGCCTGACGTCTTAAGATTATGACAGGTTCTCGGAGGCGATACCACTCTTGACTTAATATTTATAAACCAGATATATCGTCGCATATCAGTGAGGAAACGTCCTACATTGGCGCTGAAAGAATGGAAATCGACGGGGAAACTGGGACGTTTCGAGAACAGTCTCTAATTTTACTCGATTGTCTTCAACTTTATTCCCAATTGTGGAAGTGGCTTTGTTCTCGATTTTTCTCCATCCGTGGAATTAACGTCGCCTATTCTTCGCGATTCGAACGCGTACGAACGAACTTTGATTCGTGCTGCGATAGAATTCTCGCGAATCATCGATGTCGAATTGCCGTGGCGGCACCGTGTCGGTTCCAACGCTCTAAAAAGACTCGGGTCATTTGGCAAAGTGCTACTTTGTGTCGGATAAAAAAAAGTGCGTCGTCCCTCAAGATGGCCGGTTATTTCGTAGTCAGCGTTTTCCACTGTTCGAATTTTCTTTGTGCCTCTCCCTTTCGGCAGCTACCCTTGTGGGGAAAGCGAGCCATCGAACCGCGTCGTCTTGTTTCGTCGCGTAGCGAGGGCCCGGTCTTTCGACTTTGGATCTCCGACTTAATAGTCGGAACGGGATGAAAATTGTGCGAATTCGGGCGTACCACTTGGGCAATTAGCTTTAAAGAGAGGAAGGTGCGATTCGAAAGGTACAGATATCTCTGTCGATGAATACAATGTGGGGACGAGGAGGAAAGAAGGTTCTGATTCGAAGCCTCGGTCTAGCGAATCGTGCGCAGGCGATTTCCTTTCCTCCGTTGGAAATTGTTGTTCGAAAACGATCGGAATGGGAGAAGAGAACCGTTCGTACACGCTCGAAATGTCATTGTTCATACCCGAGTAAAGTTGGAAAGCGGCAATAAAAGATAAGAAAACGGCTCGAACGAACGCGTTGCAATGGATCGTAAGAGATTAACTTTCTCGGCGATTTGCATCGGTTGCAGCGGTTGCCTGGACATCTATTCATCTTCCGAGCTACGTGTTCCATGTTACGCAAACGAAACGTAAACGTAAACGGCAGCAAAATTCTATTCCGTCCACTGTGGCCTCTGTCGCCTGATCGAAGCATGAAAAGTATGGGAGTGGGAAATAACTTGACGAAATTTTTGCCCGTTATTGTTGCCAGACTGTAATTACACGGGACAAGGGGATAAAGATGAATTCGTTATTTCCCCTTGATCTTCCTCCTCCTCTTGCTCTCGCCGACATCTCTGGAACGCTGAAAATATTGGCGAGTGTTTTGAAAAGTCTGCCGACGAAAGGTCTGGCGGTCGAAGGGAGCGAGGGAGTGGATAAAAAAAAATTGGGTAACAGCTTAATCGCTTCGGAAATGCATAGTGCGTAGTCCGGGCAATAAGTTATCCGTGGCAAGAGAAAAGATTGTCGGTGCTTGGCGGAGGGATGAAAACGAGGCGAGTATGTCGAGGTGGGATAAGAGGTGGAAGAGGGGGGAGAGGAAAGGGAGGGCGTCGTTAATTTATGGACTTATTTTTCCCGGCGTGTGGTCGCAATTAATCCTGCGCTTTAATTGCTTCGTAACGCACCCCTTCGAAAGGATCTTTCGATTTGATTAATCGGATTCGACGGATGTCGCCGCACAGTCCCGACGAAAGAGACCGAATCGTTGTATACCGGAAAGAACGAAGAACTTTCTTTGGTTTTTCTACTTTTTGTACATTTGTCGTGATTAATCACGATCTCGATTACAAGATAATACGTCGAACCACAATAAAATATGAAAGGCAAGTATTAAAAATGATGGATGCGTGGATGCACGATGGACGGTGCGACCTTTTGAGAAAAAATAATCCAAATCCAGGGACGATAGAGAGAGAGAGAGAGAGAGAGCAGCCTATAAAATTTCATCAAATTCCCGACACATCAGAAAAAGTGAGTGTAAATTCACGGACGTTTGGACGTCCACAGGCATCCCGTTGGACGTATCGGACATTTAAATCGTTGAAATACCAAACCAGAGACAATAGGTTAGGTTTTACGGCGTGCGTAGGAATATCGGAATAGTATGAAAAATTAAAGGCCGTCAGATTTTATAGTTTTATTGGCAGAACGCGCATGCCGGAGCGCGCGGGATTTTTCCACTTTTCCGCCTGCAACTGAAAATACTCTCTGTCCTCTATTCCGGGAAACTGTGCACTCGCACAAAATATCTTTCCCTTTCCACTTCCTTTCCAGCTTATTTTTACTTTTGTTTTTGTGTTTGTTTTCGTTTTTGTTTTTGTTTTAGCAAAATTTTCATAAACTCGCAGTCTCGCGCGCGACCATACACGGAGTAAATCGAGAGAGAGAGAGAGAGAGTTATATAGACGTCGCTGGTTTCACGCACCGACGAACAAATCAAATCGGCGAGCAAACTGCCGTGAAACTGAAAAGTTACATCGTTTGTTTCTCGGTTTTCGATAGATATATATATATATATATGTATCTAAACTCGATCGAAAACAGAGTATTCGTCACGGTTTGTTGGTCGTTGACGTTAGGTGCTTTTTCTCTGATATCGGCGCGGCTGAGCACGGTTTGACACCTGCTATGTGAATTCTTTCAAGTGTAAACAATGTGACTCGCAATCGATCGTGATTTAGCGAATACTCGTATTGTCGGCTGGTTAACCGACGTAGAAGGTTGCCCCACGTTTATAGCTCACGCGCCTACGTTTCACGCCTCGTGACGTACGAAACGGCTGATGGTTTTGTATCACTTACTGAGAAAGTGAAACGTGGTCGGTCATGAAAGATGTCGCGTGGTCATTGGCAGATTCGATCGGCAGGAATTTCTCGGTACCGAACAAAGCATGCGTATGATACAGTGCGTATATAATGTATACAGTTTCGACTAGGTTTTATTAAGCCGACCAGCTTGTTGGAAATTAAACGGTATGCATTAATAAGTAATTTAATGACGAACGTGGGGCGCGTTGGTAATATTTCGAATACCAGGATTAACGCATCGTATTGCGAATTCATGACTGCGATCCACGTCCATGTCGAGTCAGGATGACGAAATTTTTCTGGCCACGCAACGAATCGTTCAACGCCACGCGTTAACGAGCCCCGGCATGTTATATAATATAATGGGTTATTATAAAAGTGTTAATGGCCGTGGTGTGGCGGGATATTAAAGCCAGCCCGGCCGAATATCGGAATTCGTTATATAGGTTCGGGGAAACGCGCGCCGCTATCGACAAAACTTTCTCGTCACTCTTGGAATGGCCGACAGCGCGAGGCCTCCTCTTCTCTCGGACACACGATATATATTGTGGTTGGATCGACGCGTATTCGTCGGATTTCCATATTCAGGAATTTCGTAGGAATTCGTCGGCTGCATCATTCGCTGTGATTTCTCTTTTCGCCCATCCCCTTTTCTTTTTCTCGCCATCCTCGCTGATAAACGCAGAGCAGGGCAGGTTTTCCTCTTCGATCGATCTTTACATCGTACGCCGGAGACTTATCTGGTTGGTAACACGACGCCGACGCCTCTCGACGCCGCTGTTGAAAATCGGGGCTGAAGCCCCGATATCGAGAGACGCGACGAAGCGACGTACGTAGGGCGCGCGAATAATTTCCAGCGGCCAGAACGCCGACGACGAATCGATCGTGAAAATTGAATATTCTCGTTAAGAAAATATTTCCACAGGCTCGGCCGCGCGGATTAAGCTGGCTTTGAATCTCGCCGTTTTCCCGGCTACCCTTCGCCAATCCGTCGTTGCCTCGTGTTTCAAGTGCGTCAACTGTCTCTTCTCGCCGTTTCCCCACTGCCGTTTGCATATTGAGAACACGCGTTTCGAAAATCTCCAGAGCGTCCAGACGCCAAGTCGCAATTAAAATAATTATTTTCAGAGTGCGCCACGCCAACGAACGTATTTACCGATGATTATTGTGCGCTCGAGAGCCGAGTTTCGCGCAATAAAACCGAGAGCGAAATAAAACTGAGTTTCTGTTATTTCTGGCAGACGGGGGCTAAAATGTTCCCCGGCTAAAGTTTTATTCGAAACGGAAATGTAAATACGATATTACATCGAAATCACGCGCCGCATGGATTCTTTTCCAACAGGACGGAAAGTGCTCGGTCGGTGATATCTGCATATTTCCCGAACAATTTTCCCATCTGACGGTTCGTCGTATCGGCAAACCGAACGGAGATATTTCTGGCCGATAATGTTGGCCACCCTAGTGGCAGCATGTACCGGAATTTCATGGTGTTTCGTCGGGGGTACTTGTGGCCTGCAGCGCTCCACCCCTCGCGACCGCGGACTTGACGGTTGATTGAAAAGTTACTGCGCCCCCTATCCGGAGGAAGATGAGTCCTCGAAATTAAATCACTGCTTTCGGCGGAGCAACTTGGTGAAAGATATCGGAACGGGGAACGATCAACTCGGTTGGGATCATTTCAACGTTTGCTTCGCGGACCATTAGCTCACGTCGGGGGTTGTTTCCACGGGAAACAACGTTAAATCTTTCGTCTCTTGAAGGAGGAGCTGACCCGACGTAAGTATATTTTCGGGAATTTTTCCGTCATGACACTGGAACAAGTTTCGTTGTTCATCGTTGTTGAATGCGACGTTTCCTCGCCGAAAGAAATGATCGTCGAGTTGACGACTGATGACGACGCGAGAAACAGGCGAGAATGATGAAAGGCGTGCGTGTCAGACTGTAATTTATCCGAGACGGTTTCGAATCGCAACCATGGGGACGACCACCCAGGGTCGATCGCATTAACGACAGTTTTACGTGATGGCACGGAAGACATGCTAGCCAGCAAATCGCTTCAGTTCTTTTCGCAAAAAAAAAAAAAAAAAAAAAAAAAGGAGAGATGTTGCCGAGGAAAAGAGCGGAAGCTCGAGAAACGCGTAGTTAATCCGATTAAAGATGTGTTATAATTCAAGCGAATTCAAAAACATCATCGAACCGATGCTCGACGTACCGATGCGCCCATAAATTAAATTCTTGACAATCGTGTGGGTAATTAGCGATCGTAATTCGTTAATTAACGAGAGTCGTGGCACTCGGACGTCGTCCCTGATTGATTCGTGAATCGCGTGGCTAGATAGGAATACGCGTTGGTAATTAATGGTTGCTAGCGCACGTGGTCTCTTGCCGTTTCGAACTTTTTTTTTAATGGTAGCAGGTCTCCGGCGCGCAGGAGACGATAACGAATTGAACATTATCCTTTTTTTCATCTAGGGGAATTTTATTACGTATCGATGATCTCAAAGTCAAGATTCGAGACAGATATGGATTGCTGCAGTTACTCTCTCGTAATTAAAATCTACCAAGCGGTGTGTTTCCATCACGGAAAGAACGAAAGTCCGACGGGGATGCGACAGCCAGCTCGTTACAAGAGTTGTCCGAACGTGCAGTTGGAGAAAGGAAGGGCGTTTGGCCTGTATTATGCGAGGGTCACGCGTGTTAGGCCAACATAATATACGACGGAGGCCTGTTCTTTTGGTCGGCGAGCACTCTGTCAGGCTGTGAAACGGCCGCAAAAAGAACGCGTCGCGATGCGAGCCTGGTAAATGAAAAACCGTCTTCAAAACGTCGGTAGATGCTAGATCGCTAGCAGACGCGACGAGTTCTTACGAAAACGAGAACAGAGAGGGAAGAAAAGATGGACGACGGATCTTACCGCGCGACAATCACGCTACTGCCTGGAGATTGTTAAGAAAAGTAACCGACGACCTCGTTATTTTTCCTTCGGCCAACTGGAAACGCGCGGGAACATCGATGCAGAAATGTCGAGGAACGCGAGGACGTATATTTGTGAAGAACTGGTCAAGAATCGTGACGGAGGCTTTAGGCTGTGTTCTCTTCTCAAGATACTCTCATTTCTTTTTTTTTTTGTTTACGGCAGTACATCTAGGTTAATACCCATCTCTCTTTTGTTTCCGTATTTTCTCGATAGATAACTTTTAGAAGATATTTTCTGACAAATCTTGATACTGCGTATAGACGCTACGTCATGGTGTCTTTTTTTTTTTTAATTAAGATTACGTACGATTTAAACCCTACGATCTTTAACCTCGATTGGTTAGAAACTGATTGAAAGCAGTTGCGAGAGGATGCGTAAGACGTAAACCATTCTGACACCAATGTGTTTCCGAAGAATCGGTTGGGGCTTCATTCTCGCGAGGACAGACCGCAAAAGGGACTCGGAAACGTCGAACGGAAACTACGGACAGATTCGGACTATCTCGTTGGTAGTGCGCTTTAATCGAAGCTAACAATTCGTTTATTATTGAAGGGGGGAGGGGGGAGGTGGAGCGAAACCGAGGGACAGGAATGAGTTTTCGTCGAGTTGGGGAAGTCAGGACCCGCCTACAGGTCGATGAAATTGCGTTGAACCGCGTCCAAGTGGTGACGCCAAATCGACACGATTGATCGATCTAACATCCGAAACGTGTCTTTTGCTTGTTGCTGAAGAACCGTTTAAACGTTAATTAAAATTGCTTGTTTAGAGATCCGAGTACTTGTCAAAAAAGTTGAACGATGCCAGATGTTGGTGTAAAATTATTCTTGGAATCTGAGAGGATTCCTCCGGGAAGCTGTAACTCGCCGCAAGAAAATTGGAGCAGGGCCACTTGCACGTTCGAACGCAATTAAAGTTCCAATGCGGTTACTGCTGATTTATGGATCGTAAAGAAGATTCGCTTCGTTTCAAATAGAATTTGAACTCTCGATGACGGAATGAATTCCCGCTCTCTGGCAACTTCTTTCATCTCTTTTCCTTCGTTCGTCTTTCCTCCTCGCGTTTCCTGTTTTCGACCTTTCAGCCTGCGCTTGGTTCGCTGTTCCTTGCGTCGCGAGTACGCTGTTTTGTATGGAATACAACCATACTGCACGCGTAACAACGAAACAATTGTAAATGATTATTGCCCGCGAGATCGGCGCGGCGCGGCGCGGCGTCCTCTTTACGCACGCACGATCAGCCCAAGTGCACTTAAGACTCGCGCATGCATTTTTCAACCAGCGGCACATAAAGACGCCGCGGTTTTAATTACAATGCAATTTCCCTTGCGTCGCTCACCCTGAGCGAGTTTGAAACGCTGTTAGGTTTCCACTCGAATACACGGAGCAATCACGCGCTCGTACGCGAGCATTGGTCGAGGTGGTCTTGTGGTGGCGTTGCAGCGAGCCGCGACGTTTTGATCCGTGAAGATTAAAGGAACTCGGCCCTTTTCTCTCCCTTCTGTGTGACGACGATACTCGGAGCCATCTCTCCAAGCCGCAACGCGGTGTCTAGTCCGCAAGTGTGCAAATATACCAAAGACCGGGAATTTAACTATTTCCCGTGACAGTTTTCTGCCGTTTGTAGACATTGCAACTGGAATTGCAGATCAACTGATGATAACTGTACTTTTCCCTATCGCTTGATTATTCCTGTGTATTATTATTTTCGTATGAACGGGGGGTCGTCATGGCATTTTTAGGTAGGAAACTATTTATATCCACATCCCATTAGCCGAGATGCCACGTATACTCCATTTGCCGTTCAATTCTGGCTGATAAATTCCAGAAAACGCACGAGTCACTGACGAAATAGGTATTCCCCGTCTGGGGAAGAGGATGCAAGAACTATAATGGATTATCGGTCGAGGGGGGGGGCGGCTGATCGGTAATCGAATATCAGTCGGGGTTAAAATCCATCAAATTCTCGTGCAGCGTTCGTTGACGCGACAAGTTACTCTCGCTTTTCTATCTGTCGATCTCCCCCCGATTGTGCGGTAATGGCGGCGGCTGGTGAACTGCAATCTCATTGTTATCGCACGACCACGACGTTCGTTCGCCGCCGGAACGTTTCATCGGCGCGTGCCCGGTTGTTACGAACGTGACCAGAGCCAGAGACAGAGACAGAGACAGAGATCGTTCTCTAGAAACTTGGCTTTTTACGGGGATCGAAAGCGGTGGTTAGCCGTGCGAGCGGGAAAACGAGAGGGAAAACGA
>KQ435804.1:251591-280812 GCA_001276565.1 Melipona quadrifasciata
TCTTTGCCGTCCTTTGGAAGCGGCATACCCTGGATATAAATCAAGGAGACTTCTCAAGGGTGGCGTGATTCAGCCGGAGCGCTTTTGTTCGTAGCCAAGTGGTCCTTGCTTTTCGCCCCCGATACTTTATACTGCGAGTTCCCGAGGAGGACGTTCGAAATCGAGTTGCGTTCCATTGCCACACACGGGCCCGTGATCACCAACGATCGATTGTCTTCTTTCCTCCGTCTTTGCTGCTTACGTGGTACACGACGATGCCCGATTAGCAGCAAAGACGCGGATGATCGATGACGGTGGCAAAAAGTTCGATATGGCAAAAGCGAGACGACGAAAGTGGACAGCGTTGCGAGAACGAAACATTCGTAACGTTGTTGTTTGAAGACCGACCAAGCTCGTCGCTGCAAAGGCTGACATTCCCATCCGTCATGATGTCGTCGGATATCTACGAGGCTTTCAACCCCCATGCTGGCGCCATCACCGTCAGAATCCCATGTGCGCGTGGCGCGAGCGTAATCGTGCACCAGGTGCCTCGCTAACGTCTCCTAACGAAGGACACAACCCCCGCCGTGCTTTTCGTCCGTTCTTCTCTCCCTTTCACCTGCCTTCTCTACGTCTTTTTCCCTCCCTCCCTCCCTCTCTTTTTTTCTTTTTTTCTTTTTTTCTTTTTCTCTTCTTTGCCAACAGGAGAAAAGCAAGACACTCGGGAAGACGGGCCTGCTCCTCGTAACAAGCGTTGAGGAACTCTCTCTCGGTACTCGGGACGTAAAAGGGAGTTTTTGCTTGTTAGATTGTTTGTTCTCGTTGAGCAGGCGGGGAGAGGGGGGAGTAGTGAAGATTCGGTTTTTGCTGCGGAGTATAGCGCGGCGTTCGTCTTTTTCGAGTAAGCGGATTGCGCGGGCAATATGCATCTTTTTTTTTTTCCTGTTCATCTTCCACCGTGCCGATCGGCATGCAGAGATCGGCGTCCAAGATCGTGAGACTCTTTGATGTGACACGTTGCTGATCCGAAGATTCGTTAGCGATTTTTTCTACTTAGCTTTCTTTTCTTTGTTTTTTTCTTTTTTGCAATAACTGCGAAGGAAAGACATGTTTGGGACATAATAGAAGACGGAAGCGGCGAAAAAAATGTACAAAGATGCTCCAAGAACAGATAAGTCATCGAGGTTGCTGCTCAGATTTATTGTAGAAATTTACGAAAAGTTACGCGTCGGTTTTTCGTTTTGTCTTTATCGGTTCCCTGTTTTTAATTTTCTCATCGTCTTACGACGATTTTTATTGTTCCATCGGATTCACTACTTGCAATCGCGTTAAAATAACGAGACGGTTTTATTCCTCTTTCTGCTAGCCAATACCTTCTACAAGCGATATAACTATCCACGTGGATATCTCTGCAGATTTTACAAATCCTTTGACCAAACAAGTGGCGAGGATCTGGCAGGTGCCATTTGCCATTGAAATCCTGCTGCCATTAGAGACGTCCGATCTAAATCCCGCTGGCATTTGCGCACCGGATTGTCGTCTTATCCTCGTGTCTCTTTCCTCTCGCCTTTCTCGTACTCGTTTCTCTCATTTTCTCCGGGACGCGCATCCCCTCCCCCTTCGTCCACGTTCACTAGTGTTCACCCTCGTGCATTTCGGTCTTGTTATTTCACTACTTGTCCCTTCGCGTCGCGTCGGCCGGTTACACTCGCCAATGTAGAATTTCTCGTGGATCGTTTCTTCTGGCAGCGAACGTTACCCTGTTAAGATCCACAAAGCAAACAACAGCCCGAAGATAAGAGTGTCCTTCGGGAGCTCGCCAAGGATAACAGAGAGAGAGAGAGAGAGAGAGAGAGAGCGCTTTAAAAGTTCGCGACGACGCCCTTGCGGCACTTTCCGTGCGGGAGTTTTTCAAATTCGATTCGCCATTTGCCGCTCTATTATACATGCTTTTCCACAAGGATTCTGCGTTCCACGTTTCTACAATTCCATTCAACAATTCTCTCCTCCCCTGTTTCAAAAGACCGTAGAACGTGAAATATTGAAATTAAAAATGTAATCAATTTTCGTGACAACTTGCACAAACGTGAAATTCCATTAGCAGATGGAATGGACGCGATTTCCATCCGCTCGTTCAATTTTCATAACACGGTTCGTTCGATTCCCAAAACGAACGAGACTTCTTTCCACGACATTGAGAATACTGTTATTCGATTGCGATTTTCAAAAGATTACGAGGTTGAACAAGGAGAATAATTTCAAACTTTGACAGCATTCAACACTTGTATACCGAATTAGATTGGTCTGAATGTAGGCTCGAGTAGTTGCACGCAGGACGGTCGAATTCTGAAAGAGGAACCAATCGATAGCACTGGAATCCTTTTACGACGGTGATGGTTGAACGATAGTGGATTAATAGCAGCACATCGATCGACAGATTCTTCGACGAAGATTCACCGGCGAATCTAAATTCATCAGTTTGTACGAATTCACGTTTCGCGTGATCCCGAATACGTTGTTTCTGGCGAGGTTCACGAAGCCCTGCTCGGCACAGCTCTCGTCTCTCATTTTCGCAGATGCAGTGACGCGGAAAAGCTGACTCTTGTCCCGCGATGATTATTCGGAGTGATCGGCGAGGGGGATGTGTTCCCTGCACGGGGCAAACTCGAGCGTAAGAGATTGCTCTCTGCTCCGCTTTCTATCTTCGACCGTTATCCTCGAGTTTTCCCTTTGTCTGGCCTTTTGGCCTCCACGGCCCCTTTACCGCCCGCGTGTCAGTCAGTCAATCAGCGAGATCTAGCGGTTCTATGCACGCCCTTCGAAAACTCTTAGCATCGCGGATATTAAAAGACGCGTCTCGTGTCTCGGTCCTTTTCTGTGTTCTCACCTATTCCACGGAAATGGAATCTCCTCTTCTCCGTACTTACCCAGGTTCATCCTCGTGGAGGATCGAGCAGAAGTTTACGCGATAGTTCCGCAAAGTTTCTTACTGTGCCATGAATCTGCGAGTCATACTAGAGATTCTCTCTTTTTTTTTTTTTTTTTTTTTTTTTTTTTTTTTTTTTTTTTTGTAGAAACCTAGCGATATCGTTGCAGCGGACTTTAATTTCATTCAGTTGCGACGGGGGACATGGTATCGAGACAAGTAAGTCACAACTGTGAGAGTCGAATGTATATCGGTCCCGTTAGCTTCCCTTTGGGAAAGAGGACAAGAAACCTAATTGTGATTTCGTGCAAGCGCTTTTTGCTGGCGATTAGTTACGAATCACGTTCGGTGATCTCTCAGTCGGCGCTCGCTTCTGAAATCGATTAGCGTTACAGGGAACAATAAGCGAACAATAAATCAGGCTTTCAAACAGCGTAATTGTAATTGGGAATGTGCGTTCATCGGAAGTTTAATCCATTCTGCTATTGAACGTAGAATGTTAACAAAATGACAGTAAAGTATCAGTCACTGAAACGGTTAATTCGTCATTAATTCGTCTCGATAACACACATCTGTCGCTCGACGGCAATGTTACACGAGCTTATCCGAGTTTGTTACTCGTCTTTATTTCGTGTTTACACGCGGAACTTTGTTTCGGGCGCATTTACACGGTGGAACCACCATGGCTTCCGTGGCAAGACCAGATAACCATCTACGTCATGCCAACCACTCCTTTCACCACCAGTTCTCTCAACCTCGTTTCCCTCTTGTCTGTCTCGTTTCATCCATCCCTCTCTCTTTGTCGGTTCTGTCTTTCCTCCCCATATCCATCCCTCCTTGCCACTGTTGGTAGTTCCGAGGAAAATATTAGCCGCGGGCTTCGTTAAAGGGGAATGGTTAAATTGATAATTCGCAAATTGCCAAGAGAAAGGTTGTACCTCGGCATCCCGTCCCGTATTTCGTTGCTCCTTTCCGATGCAGTTTGTGGCACTCGGCTACCAGGGTGGGACCAACGACAGAGGTCAGACCGAGACTGTTTTCAACGAGTTTCGACCACTGTCGATTAAAACAGCTAATTCTTAAGAACGTTCAAGCATCGAACGCTTCACCTCTGGGAGAATTTCTTGAAAATCGCCTCTGGTTTTGCTTCGAGATTAATTATGCTTACGGTTGACTCGTTATTACAATCGGGGACACGATTTCTCTTTTGTCGGTGGGGACGATTATCGGCTGTAGTAGCGTTGAACACTGTAATCAGTCGAGTTTTTTCTGCTGGATGGATACGGCATTTCCGATGGTCAGCGATAAATTCCGATGTAGCACGTGTGGAACGTTCCTTGCCGACGCAACGAGGAGGAAAGGAAAGGAAAGGAAAGGAAAGGAAAGGAAAGGAGCGCAACACCAGGGGACGCTTACCGATTTTGCCTAGCGTCGTTAATAATATTAATCGGTCAACTGTCTGCGCGAAGGTGATCGTTTCCTCTACGGACACGGTGTGTGTATCGCGCGAAACTCGCCTGCCACGGATAATTTTGCTGGCAACCGTAATTACGGGGCCCCGTTCGTAGTTACGGCACGGGTCTGCAGTCCGACTCCGCGGCTCCGTAATGAAACTTACTATTGCCAACGCAAACAACGTCATTATCGTCTTCCGGAATGGAACTTTCAAAAATTCTATTAATATTTATGTACGTCGGCGGTATTACGAGCACGTTACGAGCTGGATACGAAGGAAATCACCTCGCGCAGTTCGATATCAGTGTCGTCGAGTCTCGTGAATTATTTCAAAATTGCAACATGATTAATAGCGGAGAGACGGATGCTACGTAATTATCGGTCTCCTCGTTAATAACATCGAACCCTGGTCCGTGCGCAAAGAAGCTTACATTGTTGGATTATTAAAGACGGTATATAAACTCGGCAAGTTCGGCAGATCCATTAATTTTCGAAAGATTGCACAGAAGACGAGATAAATAATCGGAGAGGTGGAAAATGCGGAAGATACTCCGGCGAGACGCGCACCGGGCTCTCTCGATCTATCCTCCGGCTAGGGGAAGAATAAAAAGGCTTTGTAGCCGATTCGATGCAATATCCGTCGCGTAACCTCGGCTGCTGGCGTTTGGAATACGTTCGGGGAGCACTATCACTCTCGGCACGTTTTACTCTCGAAAACACGGTAGCCTTGTTTCATTTCTGGCGAGTCGAGCGGGGCGCGAACGATCCTCCAGCACGCGTTCATGGGAAATTGAAGGATGAAGATAAATGAGAATTCTGACGCGCGCGCGCGCGCGACGGACTATCAATATCGCGCCTATCGCGAAATGATCCATTCGTGCGTCCGTCTTACGTGCAACGACGATTCTCGGTGCGCATTTGCTTTTTCCTTTCGAACGCGGATGTCCGGGCCTCTTTGAACGTAATTAAAACAAACGAAAACGTAATAAAGACAGCTGTGCGCTCAGTCGGGAAAAGTCGATATTCAGGTCAGTTTCACACGAGTTTCAAAAAGCGATCGATCTCCCTGATTGATTGATTGATTGATTGATTGATCGACCGATGAAATTCGGCGAAAGAGGGCGAATCTTGGAAAGTCTACGATTCGGTAATTTTCAAAGTCTCTCGAGAGATAGTCGGAGGGATAAGGAATAAGGGATTGCGGGTTAAGGATCCAGACACGCTTTAACGAGGCGCGTACGAGGTAACGAGACTGAATACAGGTTTCGCAACCCTTTCTTTGTCGGTGCGAAGCAAAGGAAGGCTACGATTCCGAGAGCTCCGGGCGGCTTTTCAACATGTTAATTGTATATTTGAGGTGAGGTGATAAACAAGGCTGTGGCTCGGTAGCTCGCTGCTGTTGGAGTCTTCATTATAACTGGCAATATATAACCGTAGCCCCCGAGGGGGCACTTTCGATGTTCTAGAAGAAATTATAAAGTTCGATATACCCGGTGACCCGACAACGCTTACTCGTAAAACGTTCCTCTTTCGATCGAGCACGATCAGCAAAAGTTTCGTTTCAGGTCAATGGGTTGATCGTCGAGGCAGCTCGAAGCACCGATTACCAGCGGAATACTAATCGACCGTTGGGTCATTTTATTTCTGTCAATGCCTTGTTTGCAGCTTTCTTCTTCCTCGTTCTCTATTTCTAAAGCTAAAATCGCTCGAACCTTTCCCCGAATTTTTATTCGCGATATTAACGCGAGAACCGTAATTACTTCTGATAGAAACGACAGGCTTGCAACGCGCAATCTCGTCGAAAGCCGGATCCTCGTGAGTTGGTCGAATCGTTTAATCGCGATTTCGCATCTGCCGATGCCACTGCCTCGCAGCATATTCTGGTTAAGGGCTCCGGAACACCGGAGAGAAAAGAAGTGAAAAAGATGAGAGAAACCCGCGTGATCACGGTTGCATCGTGAAAGCAACTCTCTCGTGACGCGCACACATACACGCGCAATCGATTGGCCTTCGGGTCCGAAGGTGCGAACCGGTTCCTCGAGCGCGACTCGATTTTCGACGTGGAATTTGGAGCCGAACGGAGGAGAGACCGGCTTCCTGCAACCCTCTCCAGACATTTCAGACTTGGGGTTCATTTGAACCGCTTTTCTCGGTACCAGGCGAGAGAACTAGAAGACGACGACGACGACGACGACGACGACAAAAAAGAAGAAGAAGAAGAAGAAGAAGAAGAAGAAGAAGAAGCATCGGTGCTTTATTCGCGAAACAGAGGTAGACAGAGATGCGATGGCACGCCCCCTCGGTGTCAGATTTTATTTATCGCATCGTGGCTTTTTGTTTCACGGTAAATACCCCGGGCATTTAGGAGTAAGACGTTCCCCGATTTATGGTCTCCGGCCTGCCTTGGGTCCCTCTTCTTATTCTTTTGCTTCGTCGAGCGCCCTTCACTCGTTTTCTCCTCCGGACTTGAAGCGTATCCCTCCTGGATCCTTTTTCTGTTTTCGGCCTTCCGCGTTGCGCAACGTTCATCTTACGATTTTTCTGTTTCAGATAAACATGGAAGCCGTCACGTCGACCGACTACGATTCATCGAACCTCAGCAGAAACTTTAATCAGGTGGGTTTCAATACCTACAATTATTCGCAGTTCGAGGAAAAGTATAAACCGCGGCAAGTGTTCAAGTACGGCGACGAGTATATGGAGTACGGTCGTAACTCTGTCAAACTGGGGCCGAACGAGAGGTTTGCGAAATTATCGTCGAAGCATCAGGACGGTGTTGGAAAAGTCGATCAGAGATATTCGCGTAGTCACTCGCAGCCAGAGAAACAGCATCATTCAACCCACGAAACGAGGTCCAAGTCGCAAGATTCGCGCGAATTGACCTTCTATCAGATCGATCCACCTGCTAGAGTGGAGAACGTTCAACACCATTCCAAGGTTCATCGTTTCGTAGCGGAGAAGAGTCAGAACCAGAGCCAGAGCCAGAGTCAGAGTCAGAGTCAGAGCCAGAGCCAGAGCCAAAGCCAGAGTCAGAGCAAAAAGGAGTTGACTTTTTACGAGATCGATGGGCCGACGACGCAAGAAAAGACGAAAGATGGCAAATTCGAGGTCTGCAAGGACAGAAGCGACAAACGGGACAAATCGCAGGAAAAAGTGATCCCTCCGAAGCACGTGAAACAGAGTCATCAGGAACAAAAGTCAAACACGCCGCCAACCTATCAGTTAAATAGGTCCCAGTCTGATCTAACGGAATGCCAGCTGCCGAATTACTACAAGCATCAGAACAATCCTTACATCGATCCACCCAAGTATAGACAATTCGACAGACCGCCCAAATATCAAGAAACACCACCGAGGTCGGAGCCTCCGCCAAAGTATTCGGAAGTGGCTAGACGCCAGGACGACTACAAACGTGTTCAGGTGAGTACGATTCTTTGACAACTGCACTCGTCTCCTGTTTGATGGAAATTGATAAGAATCACATTTGCCTGATCTCACGTATTTTCTACACTTGTATTTTCTTTCGTGTACGGTTTTACTAGATATTGAAAATTCCTACTTGGATTCTATTCCTTATTCCTATTCAGATTTTCTACATTTTCGGTTTCCTTCGCGGACGAAGCTCTTGTGAATTCACCGCAATTAGCGATTACGCATAACGTTATCAATTCGGCAGGAGGAGAGGGGCAAACGACAAGGTGGAGGAATAGGAGGAGGAGGAGGAGGAGGAGGAGGTGGAGGTGGAGGGAGTATAGGCATCGGTAGCAGTGGTGGCGGTGGCGGTGGCGGCAGCGGTGGTGGTAACTCCAACAGGGGAACCGGCGGTACTCATGGCGCCGAGACGCCCTCTAATCTGGCCAGTATCACGCCAACCGCGCGAGAAGTAACACGTGGTGTCTCGTCACGATCGCGAGTCCCTTACAAGTCGTGCGACACGCGTTATCTCAACAACAATAATAACAATAACAACTCGAGCAAAGAGGAGACATACCAGGATGGTACCGAGGATTCGGAACTAACATCGTCGTCCAGGTGTCACGCGGATTCGTCCAAACCGTCGCTTCATCATCATCATCATCACAATCATCATCATCATCATCACCATCATCATCAACAACAACAACAACAACAACAACAACAACAAAGTCGGACTTGCGGAATCGATGTGGGAAGTGGTAGTAGTTGTGGTACCGTTTCTGGTAATGTCTGCCACGGTGGATCCGGTGTGCCGTGCGATTCGTCGACGTGCGATAGATACAAGGGTGCTGTGGATTGTTTGCTGAAAGCTAGCGAGGCGGTGCAAGGTCGTTTGTGCGACAGATCGATGTTAAAGATCGAGAAACCGTCGACGAAGGCGATTCTTCACGGTGTCGAGGGGATTGGGAAATGCGGCGGAGATAGAATGAAATCGGCGCAGGAACTCGGTTACGGCAAGCACGAAACCGTCAAGTCTAAGAGTCACGATGTCGGTCACGGGTTCAAGGTCGAGAATATTAAATACTACGGCGAGCTGAAAGGTTACGATTTTAAATCGTACGGAACGATCGATAAACCGGTGCTGGTGGTCTCTGCTCATGAGAAATCGCATTTGCACGGACCGGAGAAGAACGGTCACGACAAGTGTCACTCGAAAACGTCCTCCTCGTCGGCCATGCAGAGTTACGGCCTGTCCAAAGTCGCTGGTGAACGTCCAGCGGAGAAGAGCGTGTACGCCGATCATTATTATCACCGATCGTCGCACTCGAAGCCGCAAAACGCGTATCAAGTATATCAAGAGACCAAGTATTCGTACAACGTGAGCGGAGTACCAGGGACGCCGGCGCAGGCCAGCGCAGCCGCAGCTTTCTTCGCAAGGTCAGTTACTCAATCTACCATACTACTCGGGATCGCGCGCGTCCACCTGTTTCCGCCAAAGATTTACGGCTCTGCCGTTCATTCTTCCCTAGTTCATTGTTCCTTCTGGCTGTCTGTAATTGTCCACTATCTGGCTACCGTTTGTCTACGTGACGCTTCCTTCGACTGGACGTTCGTTCCAACTGGCAAACGGATATTCTCGTCCATCCTTGGCGAAACACGTTGTTGTTGTCACACATAATGTAAAAAACGCGAGGCGCGCGCGCGCGCGCAGTTCTCTCCGCTCTTTAAATCCAACGTATATTGTTTTCCCTTTTCTCTTCGTTCCTTGTCGTTGCCAACGGTCGTGGTTTGTTCAAACCACGCAGATAACGCAGACTTCTTTGTCAAGTGCTGTTCTTGATACGTTGACGGGCAAAAGGACCAACGACTCTCGAACAAAGGTCAAATAATCAACATGAATTCCGATTTCTCTGTTCTTTCTTACGTGCGTGACGCGAGAACCTGAAAGGGCGAAATAGGGGACTTGGATTCAGAAGGTACGGCTTCTGAAAGGTGGTGACGGTCGCAAGCTGAGAAACGGATTGCGGCAGATTTTCTTCCGAGATGTCTGGTGTCTGGAACTTTGATCTGTGGGGTACGCGGTTTCGACGAGCGGCTCTGGAATGAAAAACGTGCGGCTGGGGGTTCGCGTGAGAGCGTTCGGTCGAGCATAGATCGCGTGCAGTTTACGCGAAGAGATAAACCTTCTCTCGGGGATATCTATGTTTTCCCTTTAACCCTACCCACGACCCTGTGTCTCTTTAATAAACCTTACCTCTGGCTGGATGTGCGTTAAGCGCAATGACACTCTCCGGCTGCCTTGTATCCGTGTTCATTGGTATAGAGAGCGCGCGCGCACGTTCGAACGTACACCGATGTCGTCGTACGATTGCAATCGTCCACGAGCGAGTGAGTTGTTGGTTGAAAGCAAGTAACGGTGCGATTAAAGGTACGTGGAGTCGAGTTGGTCTTTTTTTTTTTTTTTTTCATCCCAACAAAGTAAAGATTCTCGATTTCGATGAAAATTCCAGATTTGGGAGCAGAAATAATCGCCAACGACGCGCGTTTCTTCCGGATAAAAGTTCGCGGATACGTTTCTTGGTAGTAATCGGTGACGATAAATGCCGCTCTGCGATTCTGCCGATTCTTGCTCGATTGAGCTTTCAAACGGCCAAACTGGCAGTCGTGCGTCGTTAATGGATAGAGCGACGTTGGCCGCACAGTGGTCCTCGAATGCGATCGGGAACTATTCCAACAACTATTCCGATGGATTCGTCTAACGAGACAGTGGCGCCTCGCGTCGTTCCTCCTTCCTTTATTGTCGGCCATTCTTCGTTGCTTGTGCCGGGATTCTTTGGAATCAGCGTTCACTGTGTTGTCGTAGGAAGTGGCTGAGTGCGACGAGAATTGAAATTAATCGTACTTCCAGGAGTCGCGCAACGTGCTTCTCCTTTATACGCACGATTGTTGATTTGAACGGCGCCAGATGCGAAAGATGCCATTTTGTTCACCGTTTCGAACGAGAGTCGCTTTCCTCCTCTCCCGCTATTCCCTCGTTCCTGCCCATGATCGGTCGTCGAGCAGTATATTGGCAGTCTCGCAAAGTATCTGCTCGTTGCAAACACGGTCAGTCGTCTTTCCAAATCATACGCGAATGCGCATTATTAAGCATCGCCGTCGCGCCTATGGGCCGCTTGTATCACCACAGGCCAACCAGCTTTCCTCGCATGTCATCTCCACGCATCAATTTCCCGACAGGTTCGCCCGAGAATTGAAGCAAACTTGGAGTCGAACCGATGAAGTGGCGGCACCGCTAGTCGAAGTCTAGCGAAGCTAAAACGACAGATAGAATTGACCAAGGGTGGGTGCAGGTCGCGTTCCCTCGTTCAGTCGGGGGGCTGAAACACAGAGAGAGAGAGAGAGAGAGAGAGAGAGAGAGAGAGAGGAGGCAACAAAATTTGAAAGAGAGAAGACACAAGGCAAAGGTGTGTGGGCCAAGTCCGCCTGTATTGTTAACCGTCGTGAGTTTATTGGCCCTTTATATTGCCTTGGCGCTTCTCTTCTCCATTTCTCGATTCGACGTTCGACTCTCTTCCACCAGCCGCCGGGGGGCTCCTCCTCTTTATTTCCTCGTCCTTTATTTCAACAACGCTTCGTCTCCCGAAACGTGCTTCGGTGACCTCGGAATGATTTTTACCAGACTCGCAGCAACGATTGTTTACCATTTACCACTTGCCTGGAAATTGAAATTACCTCGTAACATCGTGCAGCGATCTCACGGAATCGAAATTGAAATTGAAATGCATCGATGCGTGCTCATGGCTGGCACTTACTATCCACTCGATGAGCGCATAATCCAGCATAAACCGATGACTGTTCGACGAGACGAGACGCCTCGAAAGAAAACCGAGGGAAAGAAGGGAAATGTCCGGAGTTCTCCCGGTTGAGTGACACGAGCTTTATCCTATACATATTTATGCCCGTGACGACGTTTGTTTCCGTTTCGTAGAACGGAGCTTGGAGTCTCGTGCGCGCGGCGACAGATCGTATTGCTGATAGGAGAATGGTCCTTAATTGGACAGGTGACATTTCCTCTTCAGTTTTCTCGGGTAATTCTCCGACTCGCTGTTTCTTGCCGAAAGGATCTCGTCTCTTCTCGCGAAAGTTGCTCCTGTCGCTGTCCAAGTATACGTTTAAGATCGATCTATCGACGTATTTGATATCTCTTTGCGATTCATTCCGAATGAAAACATTTTCCTTCTTATTCGTCTCTGTGACATTTAACGAGTAAAATAATGTCCCGAGTGAACATAGACGGCCCATAGTGAACTCGAATAGAGACGAACGAAAGATTGAGAAATGATTTCGAAGATCGGGGCAGACCGCTTGGTCCAAACCGGCCGAATATATCGTGTAGGTCACCGCGGGTTTGAACTCTCCGTTCAACAGGTAGCGCTCTCGTAGTCTGGGCTTGCCAGCGACCCGGCCCTCTCCATTATATTCATATCATGTAAATGCGTCCTACCGCTCCGACTGCCTCCCATTTTCCACCCCTGTGCCAGGCCAGACGCGAACCTGTACCGAACAGACAGAGAGGACGCGAGTACGTTTATGAGATGATGAGAACGATGGATAACGAAAAACAGAGAAAAAGAGAGAGAGACAGATTGGAGGAGGAGAAAATTGGTTGGAAGACGAGAGAAAGACGAAAAAAGCATTTATTCTGATAGAACGATACTCGGTACCTTGGCACCTCGCTTAGTACAATAATTCCTGAGGACCATGTCCGTTCCACGATACCTTGGATTATCTTCGTCGAAGGAGGTGTATATTTTCCTTTTTTTCTACACGAGTTACGCGCATTCGTGCAGGTATGTACGTACCGTGAATGTCCAGTATTGCTGCGTGGGCGACACGCATATATTATACATGCGTCTGTCTTTTAACACTCCAGTCTGCTAATAGGCATCGGCCATTAATTTTACTTTAAATCGAGAAATTTTTCTTCAATTTATTTTTAACTTTGTAATAAACGGTAGGTGATAATAATAATTATATTTCGAATAATAATTATATTTGTAAGATTGTTACATACTGTACTTTGTACGATTTCTTTCTAAAACCACTATGGGTATCTGTGACAAAATTCAATTACGCTGTTATCGTCGTGTACGACAAAATACTCTACGTACGAACCAAATGATTGCAACAATGACGAGTATCGTCTGTGATCATGTAACGTTTCAGTACATTTGTATATTGCTATAACCAACACTGAAAGTTGTTTTTCAGAAAAGACTTTGAAAATGTGGCTAGATCAAACAGGATTGAACGACATTTCATGTCGATCGGATAGTTATAAAAGATCATCAAAACTATGTTGAACGATTCATAGGAATTGGTCCCATCTCCAATGGCCGTTTTATCTTATATCTGCGCTTCGTTTACGATCGCGAACAAGATTGAATTCTTGGCTTAAAGTCACGATTTTACCGATCATTTGTCCGGACAAAGAGACTTTCGTTTTTTGCGATATGACGATAAGCCACGAGTTGTTGACGTCCAATTTCTTTTTGCATTCTCGCTTAATTTTCGGATCCGTTCGTTGCTGACCGGTAAAACGGTGGAAGTGGTCGATTTCGCCTGATCCCGATTGAGACCTCGATTTCGCCAATTAGAAGAGAAATGAGCGTATTACGTCGATTAACCGATGGGGAATCTTAACGAGTTTCACGAGCGATTATTAAAAGTCGATAGTTCCGAACGAGCGCATTTACCCGCACCGAACGGAGCCAATCGAGAAGAAGCCGTGATAGGAGGAAGATTAAGAAAGGAGTCAGAAACGGGGGGAGGCGAAATTTGTAATTATCATGCAGGATGTAATCGCGGCTACATCGAGGCAATGCGAGCGAGCAATTACGTCACATTTCGGGTATCGGTATTATTTTTCAATTTGATCCCGACGACGTGACACTCTGTTGGTTTCGTTGGTTCTCCTGCGTTTTTCCCTGCTCTTTCCTCCGTCGTGTCGGTCTTTTTTTCCTCGGTTCTTGTTCGCGACGCCAATTAATGGACGGGGACGCGCACCACGGACACCTATGATTAGCTGGTTAAGTCTGCGCGATGCGGATATTGAAATCGCACGTTGATGTAATTACGAAAAAAGAGCAGCCAGGTACTTGGTGAACTTGGCCTAAATTACCGCCACGCTAAGTGGCTTCTACTTTGTTTATTATTTATGGAATAATGATGGCAACGCGATTCAACGCTATCTGAAACCAGCCACCGCTTTTCTTCTCCTTGTAGTTCTTTAATACAATGATCTTTTTACGAAGCTAATAATCCACTTTACAAAATCCATTTTTCTACCGCGCGACAAAAAATAGTAAAAAGTGGTTGGTTGCTGTTCCTACGATCTCATTTCACGTTCATTTAGGATGACGTAATGAAGGATGATGATGCGATAAATACGAATGAGATTGAAGTTTATTATCGTGACACACCTGTCGCGTATAATTTCTGTGCTGATAAAAATTATTCTGATAGCTGAAGAGTAACGACTGATAGGTAATAACTGAAAAAAAAAGAAAAAGAATGAACGAAACGCGATTAAAACGCGATTCGAATGAATTTGGAGGTACATGTGGGTTTCATGTCTTCTCCATATATTATATCACCTGGAAAATCAAGGGGAAAGAGAGATGAAAATTTTCTTTAAGCGTACAGGTTGGCGAATGTTTTTGAGAAGAAAGCGCGAGTCAAGTTAAATTGGTTTTTCAAATGGAGATCTCGAGGGTTTGCGGCGTTAGTTGTTCGGCCTTTGGTTCGAGGCAAATTGCACGGGTGGCAGGTAAAAAGAAGAAGCACAATGACGCAGTGAATTGTGTCGAAGAATTTGCATGTATGTAAATTGAACGTGGCTTGTATCGACGTGTACTGTAATTATCAATTATTTTCACTGGTTGTGTTCGTAGTGTTAATTTAACCCGGCGCGTCCTCGTGTGAATGACTTTTTAGCTTTTCGCGGCATTTCCGTTCGTTTCATCGATTAATTTATTTCTCGTTAAAAGAGAAATTTTCCTTCGTTGACCAGGAAAGAAAGAAAGAAAGAAAGAAAGGAAGGAAGGAGCAACGACCCTGGCGTAACTTTAAAGTTTCGTATTTTCCATTCGCATCACCGCCACAACTCGATGTCGTTATATACAAATATTTTACGATTACGAAGCTAGCAAAGCAATCATGTCTCAGAGTTGAGAGGAACGGACAGAATTTAAACGCGACGGTCGACCGTTTAGTTGGTCGAATCACGTGCATCGGGAACTTTTGCGCGGGACTCTTGCGTCCCGCGATTTTCTCGTGGCTACCCTGTTCCCCGGTTCTTTCGCGATTGACGACAAAGAGCAGCATGGTTGGCCAGGGCCGAGATTGAAAATGAATTTTCCACAAATGGCACGGGGACAACGGTGCCACGAGACTGATATTTAATTACGAGTATGTTTCAGCTAGCGAAAAAGAGATGAAGCGCCGGCTTTGTTTATGAATACGCGCCGAGCGGAAGGAGCTTTATGAAAATACGTCCGACAATGGAACTAATAACGCGAAACGCAATATGCTTTGTGCACTGCGGCGAAACTAACAAGAAGATGGCTGAGAGGGTCGAAAGTCACTGTCCATGGAACGGTACGGTAAATTTCGGGGCAGAATAAAACATTTTCTCTGCGGTTATCTCTGTCGGCTAGCAACAAATTTTTCGCTCCATACATGTACATAATGATATATAGCAGCTACGTGTAATATTCGTTTCGAAACTTGAAAATATTTCGTCGAGACCTTTCGTTCGACCGATCGTTTCCCTAGATTCAATTATAGATCCTCGACTGTGTCTCGGAAAAAGGTGGGTCGCGTTGATAAATCAATGCGGCGCGGCGAGAACATTCGTGCCACGGTGTACAGTCTTTGGTTGTTTCACCTTCTCCCTTCTGGGGCAAAGTGTCACGATTTCGAGATAATAACGGCAACCAGAGCCAGTTTCGTCATATTTCACTCGTTGTTGTGTTCCGTACGTCGCGTCGTGAACATTCGCATTAAGATCTGCTCTACTCTGCTCGCAAGCTTTCTCAAACACGTATTTTCAAGTAACGTGGTAAAAGTGGCTCTTGTGGCATTACCGGAACATGATTGACGATTGGTTGATTTTTCTCACGGTATTGCACACGAATCACAGTCGCAAGAGTTTGCCCAGCCTTGAAATGAAAACACTTTATTCTCCTCTTTTCTCGACGCATTTTTATTATTCCGTAGCATCATCTCCCAGTCGCGGTTGATGCCACGAGTCGCAGGATACCGTCTAGATACAATGATAAATGTAACGACAATGTAAAACAACGCGTATGCAACGCGAGGCAATCACGAACGACTCAATTAGACACGCCGTAAGATGCAAATGTATGCGCGTGCCGTCTCCTTGAACGTGCTAGGCAAGCTTTTCTTGCGCAAAACGTGGACGCGTGTTTCGCGTGGCGATGCGACCGAGACCGAGACCGAGACCGAGACCGAGACAGACGCTGACTGCCCTCGAATTTGTTATTCGTCTCGCGGATACCATTCGCCAGCCTTACCGTAAAGAGTTCTCAAAAGCTTGATGAAATTTCACGACCTCGACGCGTAGAACGTTCGCGATATTAGCATTTCGCTTCTCTGCCTTGAAACTCTCCGCGGATCGCGAAAAAAAAGAAAAGAGGTGAGTTTCAACGGGAATAATGTTCAAAGGATATTAAAATTTCACGGTTACTGGTTCCTTTGAAAATTCCCACCGTATTGAATGCGCATCGTCGTACACACAAACACACACACACACACACACACACACACACACTCACTCACTCACGTGTGCACACATCTTCAAAACAGCTACTTCAAAACAGCTAATAGATATGCCAACATTCACGTGTTTGTGATCCAGCGCGTAGGTAGAAAAGTCGTTCGTCCGTGACCAAACGGATGTAATAACTTTAATTGTTAATTAACGCCGGCTTTGTGTCGGGCACCGAGGAAGCCCCCTCTCTCAAATATTGCTTTACCGTGCTTTGTTCTTTGCCCCTGGAGCTCTTTGCGATTCAAATGTCATTTCCTAAGTCTCGCGTGGCGGAGGTAATTAATACCCTCGAATTTAATAACACCAAGTCTGCGGGTACCCAGCGGGATGGATCAAGATTTATGTTTTTAATTAGCGTGCCGATCCGCTCTCTGTCGTTTAATTATGATCCCTTACGCGCGTACCTTTGAATTTCCCGCGTTTGCACTCCACTATCTGTGCCGACAAAATCCACCGTTCCTGCAGCGCGCGGCACCTCTCGTTCAGGCCTGATCAGACTCATTCTCAGTTACGGTTGCCGATACGTTTGTCTCTCGTAATTGGCTCGCTCACTGCAGATATTCATTTCCAGTAAGGATTTTGTCTCGTTCGTTCGGACAGAAAAATGTTTATTAATTGTAAATACTCGTCGAAGCGCATTTGTTTGGAGAGTCGTTGGCAACATTCATCATCCCGCTATGATTTCAACCAATTCTCCACTTTCTTTGATTATCAAATTAGCCAATAAAAGTCTCAGACTGCTGAGCTAATTATCCGAAAGTAAGAGCCAACGGAATGAAGTGCGAGATAATCGAGGATGATTGATATTCCGTCGAAACGATGTATTCTACATGGTGTCAAAGTGAAAGCCGATGAATAAGATTTGTAGATCGAGTGGTAGGAGTCTCGGATCTTACGGAATTCGTGCATAACTGTTTACGTAACACGATGGTCAATTCATCATCCTGACCATTCGATCAACGCCATGTGAGTGTTGTCCTAAAAAGAATCTATCGACAAAGCAGAAAAAAAGAGGAAAGGAAAAGAGGAAGAAGGCGGACGATAAAGTTGAAAATATACAATATTTCAGAATACCATCACGCCAATATATATTCGTAAGATTTGAAAAAAAAGGGTTATCGAACTTTTCAGCGATGGATTTACGCTAGGAAGAATTGCAAAAGTCAAATTGGATACAGTCAAAGAAGTCGTCGGTTATTAAAAACAGAAAAAGTTCAGTGCAACGAGCAAATGTATCCAATTACAAGAGACGTGGTCGTCCTCGTGTAACAACGAAACAAGAAGATTGCGTGTAATTTCCAAAAATATGAAACGCGCTACACTTGAAACAAAATAATGATCAGTGGAGAGCGAACGTTTGCGATCGGGATTTGAACAGTTTGAACGAAATGGGATTCTTTTGCTGAAAAAGCGAAAACAAAATCTTTTCGTTCAAAAGAGCATAAAAGGAAGCGGTTACAGTGGTGTCAAGAATCACGAAAGATAGTCTAAAGAGAGGACAAAGATCTGATGAAAAACTCGCGAAGAATGATGAAGAATTTGAATTTCAAAAAAGAAAGTACCCGGAATCTGATATGATTTGGAATTGTATGATAGAGCATCTGAATGAAAAAATTGTGTAATTATTCTGTATCAAAATGTCAATTCCCAAATGTGTATACATATCCTGGAAAATTTTTTAATTTCAAGTAACGAAAATTGATTTCAGAATTCTGAATTCTATTTCGTTTCTCAACGTGACAATAATGCCATCGGAGTGTAGTTAAAGTTAATAGTTGAAGGTTTTTTTACGACAAAAATTGTGTCGGAACAGTGACATAGTTTGCAAATTGTTCCGACTTAACTCTGATAAAAAATTTATGGCCGAAGCTAAAAAAATTGGTGGAAAATTTTATTCCACGTAACACTTTGTTTCTTTATTTGTCTTCTTTCCAATAATAAATAATAATTAGTTTCAGCAATTTTATAACTATTCGAGTGTGTTTTCAAACAATTTTGTATCGTTGAATACCATCGAATATGATCGGAAACTTTTTCTAAAGGGTTATATTCCAATTGTAAGTGAAATCATTAGTAGTTTTGTCCGTTAATCTTCGTCGCTGGGCGCGGCATTAGTGCGTTAGTCAGATAGGATCGATTATACAGAGATCACCCCAGTCACGACGTCAGAAGATCCGATAAAGATAGAGAAAAAGCGATTGCCCGATGACCAGATGTATTAAGATCGCATTTGAGGACGGATTGCCATCTTGATGGATCGTTTGTCGATTACGTGATTTAATCCAATTTCTACGACTACGGTAAACTAGGGTCACTGAGACATAATTTGTCATTCTAGTCTTGTTCGTAGTCCCTTCAGCTTTGCTAGATCGCATCGCCGTCTCCGCCAGAAATATTTTTGTTTTCCTTTCTGATCGTAAAAGAAAAGTGGTCCCGTAATTTTCTTGCTATTCGTCCTCTTCCAACGGAGACCGCAACCATTCTTTGATCACCTCCAAACATTTTAGAGACGCGTGGCCCTTGAAAAAGAAGCGATAAGATGTGACAAAATGTGCAAAAATCGTGCCATATTTTCAGGAAAATTTGAGCAAGATCTGAAGACTTGGACAATCGGACGATATCAAGCTTTTGTACCAACCCTTTTTCAAACTACACGTCTCGCGCATCTGTATGAATCTTAAATTTGGATCTAATGCAGTTTAAAGACTTTGCTTTCTTTTATTCTTTGACTCGACTACACTTTTTTTTTTTTTAATTTAAAGTCTCAAAGAATGCTAGTTTATGGCAATTCTTATTGCAGTTAAAATTGAATGACATGTACTAAATACACCTTCCTACTTTTAGATGGAATTTTATGATGTATGAGATTAGATCGATGCATATGGATGGAGGCAAATTCGAAATTCAGCTGCAGTGATTTACGAAACGAAGAAGAACTCTGTTCACGTTCCTAAAGAAACGAGGATCATTGGGAACGGCGAAGATACTGCTGCTTGTAAAAGGATCAAGATACTCATATAGAGTACGCCATCTTCAAGATTTGATTGGAGAACGATTCTTTGTCAATTTAATTTAATTGCTAGTATTTAAATTTTTACAAATACAAATGCCACAATTATTGAATATTGTTAAATAAACGCCCAAAAATCGCTCGGAGAAACTAAACGCTAGGCTTTCACGGTGTAGGAAAATCGATAGACTTGCGCAAGTGTCGAGCAGACTGCACGCGATAGTCGATCATTCTTTTATACACTGGCAATCGAAGTGGACGTGTGTCTCGTGGAGATATAGCGAGGCAAACGTTTCCCGATGAGGATCGAGAATCGAATATCCTCATAGCCAAGTATCAGCCCTCGAGCACCGTCTGAGTCGACGATCCGTCAATTAGAAATCTCACGTGGTGCTGCTAACACGAAGCGGCGTGCCATGGCGTGGCGTGGCGTGGCGTGGCGCGGCGGCGTACGTGCCGTTGCTGTTACTACTATTATCGTTGCTATTATGCGCCGCTACTACTGTTACTGCCGTCGTTATTTCGATAGTCACGCAAGAACGGCCGTTTCTCTTTTAGCATCGAATGCTAGTTTCGCAGTGGCGCGACGTGGTGGCGCAGAGTTCGGCAATCGGAAAAGTCGCATCGTGCTTCGGGACTTTTGCTTGGGGATTGAAATTTTTTTCGAAAGAAAAAGTAGCGGAAGCAAGGTTGCCCAGAACGTAAATGAACTTGAGACGCTGCATGAAATATCGCCACGCTGAAAACGATTGGAAGCAATCTTTTCGCAAGGATCGAGATCTGATGCGCGTCGCGGGACCGTTAAATGATGAAAGAGCTATCCGACGGAGCGTGAGAGTTGATTCGCTTCGATGTCAATGAAGAAGAATAAATGATGCCAGAGGATTTGAAGGTACGCACATATTCGGTGGAAAGACGGAGGGCAAGAATAAATCCATTTTCTACCGTCACGGAATAAAATATAAGTGTTACGTCACTTTCGACCCTTCGAGCAGGCTTTCCATCCAGTCCCGGCCAAATCTTTTGCTTTTTAACCGAATCGCCCCCCGGCGAAATCCTTGAATCGTTTGTTCAAGATTTCGAGGGTCAGAATCGGGTGCGTGAAAAGTTTGGAATATTTAAGACTGTCGTTACGAATCTGTTTTTCCCCCCTTTGGAAATTTAGGAAAACCTTACGACAAAGGTTTCCTGCGAATTAGGCAAAATTTTCAACGTGCTATTACGCGTATACGTATAACGATATTCCTCTTTTTCTGAAAAAAAGAAAGAAATCAGTATTCGTGACGAGATGGTACATTTCGCGACGAAATTACAATACACAATTCTTCCTATCTGTGGGGTTATTATTTACTTCAAGATTTTTCACGTTCTTTCACTCGAGGTTATCGTTTTAACATTTGTAAAATAACAATTACGTTCAAGAAAATATCTCCTGCTAATCACGACAAAATTGTAAGATGGTATTCTTCAAACAGGCAAAGTGATATGCAAAGGAAAAATTTTATTATCAAATGGTTGATGTTGTGTTATTACATAGCAAAATATTAAAAATAGTTTGTTCCTATAAAACAGTAGCAACCCTTTGCTAAACAGTAGCAAAATTAATTCAATGAAGAATTTAAAGGACAAAACATTTTTTCAAAACATTCTGCAAGATGCGCGCGGTTATTCAAAGAGTAGTGAAAATGGTGTTAAAAAACATTTCGATGATTGCTGACAAAGAACAAATTGGAAGAAAAGGCAAAGAATCTGAAAGCATAAATACGTTGATTGTGAGGCAAATAGCAGCAAAAACTGGAATAACAGTATTAGAATGGTATAAAAAGATAAAAAGATGTAAAAAGATATTTGTTTGGATGAAAAATATTTAAACTTGATTTAAAAACAGAAGAAATCACGCTACAAAAGCGAGTGCTGAGGTATTAGAACTAGCCGACAGGATATCACGAAGAAAATAGATGTGAAGCTTATCTCAATAAAAATGAAAAACGTTGAGAATAAAGCTATATTTTTGAATATAGTAATTTAAATATGCTTGCTGCAAAAGTAGTAAAAATATATTTTAAAAGTCAAAAAATTAATGTTTTACCATAACCTGGAAGGTCTTTAAAATTTGCCTAAGTTAAAGAAGTGTACCCAAAAGAAAAACAATTTCGGAGCATTGAAAAAATTGGAAACGGATCTAGAAAAAGAATGAAAATGTGTAAAACAGCAAACAATACAAAATTTATGTAAATTTTTCTTGAATGAAATCTTGAAAAGCATGTTGGAGATTGTAGAAGATAAGAGTGGTATTGCATTACTTTTATTAATTATATATTATACTTGTATTATAGTTTTGTTGCAGTTGACAGGTGATATTTTCTCAAATATAATTGCAAGTGTAGTTGAGTTAAAAAATTCTTTGTAAAAAGATGTATCCCGGAGTGAAAGGGAACTGCATGCAAATAGGAAAAGTTCTTCCTTTTACGTACATAGATTTGTATAATGTTTTTCCACGGAATGTATTACAGCAGCAAATTATTTATAAACAGTGAAGAAAGTGAAAAGGATGATAATGAGGGCCCATTTCCCATGGGTCGACGGAATATCCGCGCGTCAAGGATCACGTCACGGTAGTCACCTGCCGACTGTTTACATTTGGAGGGTGAAGTAAGCGAACAAATTTAACGGGTGTCATCGTCGTCGACCGACTGTGCGGGGTTCCAATGAGATAATAGACAATTTTCACCCGTAATTCGAGTCGAGATTTCCACCTTTCAGTTTAGTTAGAACTGAAGCGTCATTGGTATCGGTTTGCCGAAATTCAACCAACCAACAAAGAGCAATTAAATCGATTAGTTTTCCCGGCACTTAGTGTGGTTAAGACAGGTTGTGATTCGAGAAAGAGCAGCACGGCAAGTTGCTTGTTTACATGTAGAGGGTCGAACCGTGTAAATAAAGTTAATGGTTCTAGCGGGTCGCTGGATGGCGCCGGTAGAGAACGAGCAATTAATTACTAGCGAAAAAGGAAGAGGGATCGGGGAGGGCGAGTAAAGGTGAACGCGAGGAGAGGCAGGGCGAAGGTGATGGTTTAGGTTGGTTGGTAGATTCCGTAGTCGTTGCGGTGGTGTTCGTGCAATATCGTAATTATATTACTGCATGTCACGACAGCGCAGCGTACCGTGGCAACAAAAACATGCCGCGGCCACGATTCGTCCTGGTGAATGACGGCTATGTTTGGCCGATTATGTACTTTGCCATACTTTGTTTTCCAGGTCAAACGTGACTTACCTGCGTTCTATCCTAGGCGACCGCGGTGACCTTACGCTCGAACGAATCGCAATCGTTGGGTACGCCTTGCGTGAAATAACGAAACTGAGCTATACCTCGCGTATATAATATCGTTTACTCCGAATTATACCCGATACGTTGCTTATCATCGCGGTCAACGTCGTTCGACTAACGGGTAAGGGCTGTGCTCGTGTAAATGAAGGGATGTTCTCGTTGCACGGAAGTCGACACGGACACGAACGTGACACCGTTCTAGCTTCCGTTTCTGTAGACATTGTCTCTTGGTACAAAGAGGGGTTTAGACTCGGTAGAACGCTCGAAACGTAAAAGCCTCTTTCCGAGAGGATTCGCGGGGATGGTAAATTCTGGTGATCGACGGTGTAGTTTGAAAGTTTGGAACAACCAGTTTCTGCGTTGAATTTCTCTGCAAGTAGAATATTGCTAGATCGACTAAACTCGAACTATCTGTATTTTTAGAATTTAAAATTGGACCCGTTCTATTCGATTGTCAGTTACCTTATCGAATAATCCCCGTCGAGTCCGGGCAGCAAATCTCTCCGTGGTCGTCATTATGCACAATTAAAAACGTACAATTACTACACGCGTGGTAATTATAGTCCTTATTTTCATTTTGTCGTCTCGAAGCGCGTGAAATTTGCGATCTTAGTATCCTGCGTTCTACGTGGAATCGCTATCATTTCAACGAGATGTTGCGACCTGAAGCCGATTTCGACGATGTTAATCACACCACCAGATTGTTTCACCGTAGTTGTACGAATTTTCCGCACATCGTTGCTCGCGTTTAAATCATTGCCTGCCATTTCGATATTGCGATTGACAGAAAGAAACTTGCTGAAAATGACCCAGATAGCTGAATTGATGAACAGAGCAAATAAAAGCGCATCTAGAGCACCGCGGATCATTCGTGTCGCTTCATTTCCGATGTGTTTTCAAACTTCTTTTGAATTCGTGTCGTTCGTGTTTGTCAGTGCGCACGATGGCCATTTCAATATTAGAGTCGGCTTGAAAGGAGCCAAACAGTATACAGATCGGTTGACATTAATTCATCGAACGAAAGGCCTCATGTTTTTCAGCCACGCAGCCATTTCGATCATGTTACACTTAACCTCGATCCTACGGTGGTGAAACGATCGGGAAACGGGAGCAATTCGTAAATTTACGAGAGCAACGTCACACACGCACTCCGGAACTCGATCTGTGACGGAGGATCGTGGTCTGCGTTTTCGGGGGTAAGCATTTCACGCGTAGACCACAATCTGCTGCGGCCTTTAATCTGAGATGGAGATTTGACCAACGCCTCGAGTTGACAGCGTTATGGATCACTGGGGTGCGTGCTTTCGTACGTGACTGCGTGCGTGCACTACACGTGCGTGTTCTTGCTCGCACGGAACAGAACCCGTCAACTCCCTCGTCGTTCTTTGTCGAGCAATCGTTCCCAATGAGATCCCTTTCCGGAATATAAAGTGCCGCCACTAGGTCAAACGGAACGACCACGCTCGATATATTTCGCTACGGAGAAGCACGGAGCCAATCGTCGCTCAGTGAAACTAAAATTTAGTTCTTTGTCTACTGTTTTGTCGAACCTATTACCTTCGGTTTCTTCCGGTATCGATTCTTCTTCTTCTTCTTCTTCTTCTTTGGATCGATATTTGTTGATATTGAGATGTCGTTTGGCCGTTTCAACAAATTGTGTTCTCTGAGCGAATTGTGATCTGTCGAAATTTTCTCGCTAGACATGAACACTTTGAGCCCCGCGCCGATTTTGCTGCGCTTGGGCGATATTTGAGACGTCTAAAATATACAGAGACATACGGACGCAAGATAGCCAGAAATTTGACTTAAAAAGTTGTCGTGTTTTTGTTTAGCTACATTTATTTTCTAACTTTGTTACTGTCGATCCGCAGGGACCGACGCGAGCCAAACAGAAAGTTCAGTTCTTCGTTGTTCTTAAAGCGTATTATTAAAGCTGGCAATTGTTTGTAACTGATTCTTGTATTTTCTGTTGCACCATTATCGACGCTCGTAACGTATTCGCGTGTGTTTATGGTCGGCGAAGAAAGAGAAAGAGAAAGAGTAGGAAAAGGAACAATTGTCGATCAATGAAAATGGAGTCACTTGTTCTCGCAGCTTCCTGGTTCGCGAGCGGAACTTTTGGGTCGACGTCGCTCTGTTTCCACGGCAGTGTGTGTCACCGTCTTACGGCATACACGCGTGCATGCACTTGAACGAGCACGCGCCGCTCCATTTACAACCGCGCGCGGTCATTCAGCATTGTTAGATTGCTCGCTAACACGACATTAATACATCGGGCAAGAGTTATGAGGCCGCGACATGGCAGAAGCCAGGGAAGAGGAAGGTCGGGACTTTGAAAAATCGTCTCATGCGCTAAAAGCATCAGAGATTAAAATTAAATCCGGTCGCTGCGCGGCCGCCCTCTCGATACACACCCTCTTCCACCTTCCTTCCTCCTTTTCTCTCCACTTTATCGCCGCCTCCTCTCTTTCTCTTTGTGGGGGGTTCTGCGTGCTCGAAACTCGCTACATTCGCCACCACTCTACGTTCGTCTCCCCTATGCCTGTGAACGGTCGAGGCGATTTTTTGTTGATAATTAAACGACGATAAATTACATCCGCTCCATCGAATTCCAAAGCAAGAATTTTTCGCCGAATATTTTTAACTAATCGCACGCTCACCGGGCTCCCCTTTCTCGGGGTTCTGCGTATCAGTAAATTCCTGCGGAAGAAGACAGTGAATAAAAGTAGCAGCGGAAATTACTCCATAAAATAACAATCGCTCGATTAAAAGATTTGTCGAAAACGTTGGAACGTTTAAAATTCAACAATTCCGCTCTTCAATTTAATATTTTTTTTAGAATTTTTAACCCGATAGCTGCTCTAGTGACACCATTTGCATCTAGCGACAGGATGAAAGCCAAAGGCTCGAAGGAAACGAGATCCAGGCCCGCAGATTTTTGAAAAACGAAACACTGTCGCGCGTCTCTATTTACCCGGAGATGGCATCCTCTCGTGCAAAGTTGGCGCTTGTCGATCTTTTTGTGCGTGGCCGTTCAAAGGTTTTTGACGGATCGGGCAGAGAGTCGTTCGAAATTTAATTACGGTGCCGAGGCTGGCTTTTCGGGTGAGCGACTGGGCCGAATTTACCAGCGTAGCGGCATGGTTAAGCCAAAATTGCTAGCGCGCGTGCGGCTGCACGAGTTGGCGCACGAGCCGATAATTGAAACGCATTTTTCCGCCGGCTGGAAAGCTCCGTGTACCCCGGTATATTTAACCCGCGAGCTTTCCCCCCTCCGCGGAGGACGAGTTTTTCATTCCAATTTGTCCGGTTAAAAGCGATCGAATCCCGAATTACAGCGCCTTTTTCATTCCCACGCTGTTATTCGTGCTCGATTGCAGTTCTTCCTCCTCCCCCCCCTCCAAGCAACATATGGTCCATCGACTCGCGAACGTCGCCTCCGAACGTTCGTGGATGGATGAGGTGTGTGTAGGATTTTACCGGCACATCGATTGCGCGACTGCAGTTCCCTACGGTTATCGTCCGCCGCGCTGGACCCACATGGCCTTCCACACCGGAGACGAAGATGGCGCTAGCGTTCCATTTCGCCGGAAGAATGAAAGTTTCAATTAAAAATACATTTTTTTTTTCTTCATACGCTAATGGGGCACCGGTTTCATTAAAAGCTCGTCTTTTCCCCCCTGTTTCGAGTACCGTGCAGTTATTGTGTGCATTCTAGTCATTAAGTTGCGCGTTAAACCCGACGTTCGTCCGTTTTTAATTGTAATATTTACAGAGACTGCTGGATTTTCTCGATTACGGAATTCATTCGCGTACCAAACGAGGAAAACAGTAGGAAAACAGCAGGAAACAAGGAGCATTTGTCAGCGTCAAACTGACGTTTCTACAGGAATTCGATTAATCCAAAGCCGGTGATAATTGCAACAGTCGCGCTGCTGTCAGATTTCCCAGTAAAGCGAAATCTGTTCGATGAGCCATTAAGAGGCAAGCGGAGCTTCGATTTCACAGGAAGATACTGTTCTTCCTTCCCATTCCGACGTTTCTGTAATTGCCGACTTCTATCGGCGGATCTTATCCCCTTATGGTGAGAATGGGAGGAGGAGGAGGACAGGCAGGTGAAGGACGAAAGAGGAAGAGGGCACGGATGAAAGATCGAGAGACCAGCCGCGTGCGAATGGCAAAAAGAAGGAGGAAGGGAATTGAAGACGGACTAATCCCCTAAGATAATCCGGTGCGAAAACAAATTAAAGATGATAATGCTCGGATAATGGGTTTTTGAGCATCGGCCTGCTTCTGACTTCTCATCCAACAGGCAATTTCGGTTTTCGTGGCTGCTCGATTCGGCGGACTTGTGCTACCACCGGAGGAAGAAGGGGCGAAAACACGTAGGATAATAAACAGCGACAGTCACGTCTAGGGACGATAGGAAGTCAACAGTTTTCTGTGTTGAACGATGCATCTACTATGCGTATTCTCTCCTTGTACGATAATTCTCTAGAGTAAAGGTACGAAAGTGTGAAGGATGTGTGGAAGGACCAGTGGAACGAGTTTAGGTAAGGTGTGGGAGAGAGAAAGCGAGAGTTTGCGTTTCGTCTCAAAGTCACTGTGCCTAGACTCATCACTGCCTAGAGACTCCTTACCCCAGACGCTTGTTGTTGTAACTAAACCTACTAGGCTGGTCACCCATCCTAGCGGGGTTCCGCACTCTCAGCTGCTTAACGTCGACGCTAGGCGCGCAGCCACTTGTGCTAGTCGAGTGTTCGAAACCCGTATTTGAGGAATCCTACAAAGGTCGCTACAAAAGCAATAGTCGCCGCGTTGTTAATTTCACCTTTTTACGAATTGGTGCGAATCTCACGATAATATCTACGAAACACGTAGGTTTCGACTCGCTTATGTGTACGGAGGAACGAAGGCGTGGAATGAAGGTGCACAATGCACGGGCCACGGGGTGGCTTTATTTCGATTCTTTGGCTCGGTGATTTCGTGAAAGACGAAGCATTCTCGTAGGGTGCAGCATCGAGAATGTGGCCAAGGGGTTGAGCGACTGGGCCAAGATCCCCCCGTAGCCCTTGCCACCTATTCAGACAGCTCAGGGAACATGGCGAACAACGGCGCCGCCAGTTGCTGCCAAAAATATTTCAACTATTCGAACCTATTAATAGTCGAGGATACGAACGCTGGATTGTTCATCCTACACCGGCAAGTGCCAGGTTCATTCTGCTCAAGTAAGATTCGTACAACTAGATCTTGGTGATATTTGAGATTTCCTCGTAGAATTCTTCGCGATGCTTCGTCGTTCCAAGCGACGTTCGCTCATTTGTCCAGAACAATGTAACAAATACAGCAGATAACTATTGATAAATTACGCGAGTTACGTGGAAATTATACTTTGTTAGAAATTATACTGCGGCCAGTGTACGCGCGTCGACCGGTTAACGAGGAAAAATTCCAACAATACGCGCAAACAGACAATAGCCGCGTTTCCATTCTCGGCCGAGAGAGCAGCGTTACACCGCGTCGAATAATTAACGATCAATGTCGCAGACGAACGACAACATTTTCCGCAATTAAGACGAGAAAATACCGCGACGTCGGTGGGATATACAATAAAGTAGCGTGGAGGCGGGTCGGGGCGCGAGAATGAAATTCCGCGGTGCAGCTGGATGCATTGACGCGTCAACGCGTGACGCGTTAAAATGATCCCCCGAAGCAGCCTGTGCGCGCGTCCACGCGTCAGATGGAAAAATATTTTACTCGTTGCCGCGTCGCGAGATGTGTCCACGATGCGAGATATACGAGAGTTCCAAAGCTGTGCGTGACAGAGTAGTCGTCGACGGATGAAAAAGGAAAGGGAAAAAGAAACGGGTCGGGCCGGGCAGCGTTTTGATATTCATTATCGGTGGCAGGTTGTCAGCGAACGAAACATAATTACGTCGGCGGTTGATCCACGAGTCTGCCCGCCTCTCTGACGGCTTGCTCCGCGCGTATTCTATCCAACCGGTCGGTATCTCCCTCTCTTTGCCAGCAAATTATATTCATATTTGGGGGATTACCTCGACGATCCCTCTGGATCAGGAGAACCTTAAAGGGCCGACGCTCGCTGTACTAATTATTTGCCGGTAGTCTTCTGCTCAGATTGAATTTCGCCATGGCGGACACAGCCCAAACGATGGAAATTGCTCCGGTTCCAAAGTCGCGTCTTCTTCGAATCTCTCATTAATTAGGCTGCTTGCTCGGTCAGAGCCCGTTT
>KQ435804.1:284995-309997 GCA_001276565.1 Melipona quadrifasciata
GAACGAGAGAGAGAGAGAGAGAGAGACCAGATCTTTTCGCGCGAGGCTCTATCGATCCAGACGAGAATTCCGATTTATATACCGCGTGGCGCAGTAATTAGCAATGGCGGGAAACGGCGCGGCAGTTTTTGCGCGGGTCTTTATCGCGATCAAACGAATCGTTGAATATAAAACGATTGTTATTGGGCATTACTATGGTGGCACGGGTTTAATATAGACCGGTCGGGCAGAGAGTTGACACCGCCGCCGGTCAGGATAAGCCAATATATGAGCCAGGCTTACCGTTAATCCCGTGATTTTTAAATTATCTTGGCGAAATTGCGTCCCGCCAGGATAGAGGACAACTTCTGAAACTGCCAGATAACACTGCCAGTACTGACATCCGCGTGCTTAGTGTTGCCAAGTCCTGGCCAGCTAGGATCACGTTTGATCCTTTTGGGTACAGCTACGCGACTGACTACCTCGCGTCGCATCGCAGCGGCACGCGTCTCTTTACCAGCCAAGAACCGACGAATTTCCAACCGAGTTTCAACTCCTACCCTATTTGAAGTATTTCGCAGTTTTTTAACTTTCCTCTTCAATCCGTGCAAACTGTCGGCTGTCTAGATTTTCCTTTTTACAGCCACGACGAACAAAATGTAAACCGCCCCAGGGAGTCGTCGTCGAGAGCCGGGCCGACTGTGCTTTTTATTCTTTTTTTTTTCTTTTTTTTTCTCCTGCCGGAACACCCGCGGCACCAGGGCAAATATTAAAAATCTCCTCCGTTCCTTCTGCACGTTCCTTCGGCTCATTACGAACAAGTACGAATCCGTTGCGACGGCGGATTATCCCGGCCACACCTAATCGTTCGTTTCCGCCAACAGGCGGTCCGATTTCGCTCGCGACACGCCGAGAAATTCAACTTGCGATTGAAAGAACTGCTCGACCAGGTAATACGTCAACAAGACGAAGGAGGAAACGAAATCGAGAGGAAAGGAGAGAAAATGCTAGATTATGCTAGATTTTCTACGAGTCGAAAAAGAGGAAAAGAGAAACAGGGAGGAGAGTGGAAGAAAGAAAAAAGTTTCGATTGAAAGATAGAAGGAAAGATAGCGAAGGAGAGAGGGAATGGTTGCCAACTCGACCGCAAACACCTCACGTAGCATCGCGTAGATTAAAGCCTGTCCCGACTCGGGATATGTGTGCGAAACGCGTGGCGAAAACACACGGGAAATCTTCGCGACGGGAACGGGAACAAGGAAACGTACGTACGTTAGAGTCAAATGCAAGAAGATACGAGGCGAGAGAAAAGAGCGAGAGGATAGTCTGGCCGAAGCGACGAAGAAAAATCAAGAAACTTAGTTTCCTCAAGGTGTGAAATTTTTGGACGACAGTATCAGCGGTATCGCGCAGAGTTCAAACTTGTTCGAGTATTTTCTGTTAAGATTAAAAGGTGGCGCGACTGGAATGGACAATTTTTTGCCTAAAACTGCAAACGCAAATACCTCGTCGCAGACGTCTACTTTTCCATATCGCTTGTCGCGCCGCATGGGGATGGAATTTCAATTTTGCAGAAGCGAACAACCCGTTTTATTCGGACGAATTTCCGCACTTTTACGATCCTGATTCATCAAAGGCGCCAGGCAGTATCCCTGTGGCTCTTTGAACCAAGCGACATTGTTCGTCTTCGGTGTTCTACCGGCACTTTTAATTGCCAATTGTGGACATGTGTGTCAAAATTCTGGTTAGTTTCATTTCCCACAGAAACACGATACTCGACGGAAAGCTGAGAAATCTGGCGAAATGTTACTCTGGACTCGGTCTGGTCTGATTTGATCAGAGACGGACGATGACGCGTTATCGAGGGTCATAAACGCGTACGAGGGTCGCACGGCCGTAATTTTCAGCCGTAAAAGAGAGGCAGAGGACGATGGATGACTTATTGCTGGGTTAGGGTCACGTTGGTCTAGTCGTTATTATTTTACTAACTTCAAACGACCGCTAGTCGATTTTCTGTCCTCGTGCAAACGTTAATGCATCGTACAACGCGTGTTGTCCAAGCAAAGAAATCGTAAATCGATACGTGAAAGTTTTACGCTCGTTGTAGCAGGACTCGCGTTTAAACTTTTACTATTTGGACGGCGGCTATGTGCGACCGAGTCGTAATTTTGTAAAAGGGCAGAAAGATGATTAGGTGCAGTTTGGTTGAAAAGCGCATGCACGGCGTAGAATGTAATACGTTTAATTGAACGGCTACCGAGCGTCCGAGCGAAGAGGCGTTCGATGTTATCTCAACACGAAAGGTCGATAAAGTTCGGCGCACGAAAGAAGAATTAATTCCCGGCCGTAAAATTTCCCATTGTGTTAAGCCCCTGTGGATGATGAACTTTCCGTGAATCGCAATGAAATGGCGTCTACGTGCTCCGAACAGAATATACACGTGTTTCTCTTGAAACGTCAGAACAAGAGAGAGAGAGAGAGGGAGAGGAAATAAACAGTAAGACAGTGTCGAGAAAAACTGCCGGAACCGCATGTGGGCAAGAGAAAAAAGAAACCATTCAAGTTAATCCTCGGACGCACTTGCGCGAAAACGTGGCGTGAAAACCATTCAACGATCGTTCTATGGCAGAGGCTGGATCCACCTTCTTCCGATATAATGCCGATGAAATGGTCGCTTTAGTGTGATATACGTATCACTTTGTGGGGCAATAATGAAAAGATTTGCCGACTCTTTATGACTTCCGTGGCTACCAAGGGTCCCTCACGTTGCTCTCTTTTTCTTTATCCGTGCCTCTTTCTCTCTTGTTCTTGCCCCTCTTTTCTCCAAGTTTCCTCTCTCGCACACTCGGACACTTTGCACTTGTAGGACTGCCCTATTAATTTTTCATCGACCATTTATCCGACGACGCAATTAATCATTTCTGCTCGCTTTGACTCTGACAGAAAGCCGAGTCGAAGAGTAAATCTTTCATTCGTATCAAAAGAAACTGATGATATCCCCCCACCGCGTATCAGTCCCGTAATGTTCGCGATTCAAGGGAAGACAGGCACCTTTTTCTTTTCTAAACCCAACGATTATCCCCCGCTTATCTAGCATTCGTCAAGTGTTCGAAGTGTTTCCTTTGGAAACATTGAATCATCCGCATCATCCGCGAAGGGAATACATTCTCCTCGTAAAATCGTCCTAAATGCCACCGACGAAGAAAGATGCAAAGACGTTTAGAAAATTATATCGCGTGGTAGTTAGGTGGATGAAGAATGCCAAATGAAAACGCGACACACACATTCGCGCGTCATTATTTCTACGCGTACGCTAAATCATACTGGAGTTGTTCTCCTCGACCGTGCGCTGCTTGCACGTCCACCTTCCACTCTATTTTCACCAACAGCCTTTTGCTCTCGAGACTGCGGCACCGTGCGGTAACGAGCCACGGGAAAAAATTGGATTCTTGAAATTTCGAGGCTGGAATTTTTTAATACGCGCTCTCTCGCAAATGTCGCGTCTCTTCCTTCGACAGACTTCAAAGAGTTTGCTTTTGCTCGGGAATTCATCCAGAAAGAGTCAAAGAGATGGGAGAGAGGAATACACACGGGCGTCGTTTAATTGAGCAAGTACGAGCATTCGAGTTGCCCGACGTACGTACGAGTACCTTTCGGAGAATATTTTTCATATCGAGCCGATAGTCTTTATTTATACAATCTCGCGAACCATTTGCTGTTTAGAAAGCGGCGTCTTGCCGGCTGAATTTATCAGGCGAGGAAGCCTCCCCTGACGGTCGTCGTAGCGACGTCCGCAAACATCATTCGGCACTCTCGCCCACGCGTATTCCCCGCGTAAATCCAACGAGTACGATTGCCTAAAATCGCGTCACGGGCCGAAAATTAATTCATCGGGAAAAAAAATTTAAGAAATTCGAGAGAATCTAGTTTAGTTTGGTTGGACGATGGATGGTCGCGTGAGAGAATCGATAGTAAAAATTTAATTGTTAAAAGCATCGGCTCCTCCCTGATAACTAATATACCGGCGTCGGTCGTTCTCGCGCACATTTTTATCCATATTCGATCGCTTTTCAGTTGGAGTCGATAGGTTCGCACGTTCGCTCTCTTTCTTTTCTGCTCGCATTTTTTCTATCGTTTTCGCGTGGATTTTACATCTGTCGCTCGTGACGCGTGCCAACGTACTGGCGGCGCGACGTCGGAGGACTGCCGAATAAATTCGCCGCGCCTCGAATCGCGGACAAAAATAAAGCGAGCGACGTGCCGGTCGTGCGAACACCTTCCTTCCTTTTTTTCGCTAATCTTGCAGCGACGGATTCTTCGGAAGCCGAATTGTGCGACGGGTTAAAGGTCCGGCCACGGTTGAACGACTCCGACTCGACGGAGCTGTTTGTCGCGCGCCAAGGCTACCAACGCTTTAATCAACCCTGTCTTCTAGTTGGAAATGTTAATGGTTTCTCTTGTCACGGTAGCTCGCGATACGCTCTATATAGCCTCGCGAACAATACACACTTTTAAACTACTTTGAGAATTTGAATTCCCTTTGTGTGCATTTCCATCTGTGCGAAAGTGCGTAGAAAAAGTTGAAGCGAGTGGCTCGTTCCTAATAGACGAGCCAGTCGTAAATTATCCACCACGATCAGAATCACACTGGCACGTTTCCAAACTCGACGATGGCGTAGTAGTCGCTGTAACCACAGCTACTTTGGTATAACGCCAAGTATCACGGGTGAACGAGCGACTGAGATTTAAGAGGTATCTTCCGACACCTCTTACGCACGCACACGTAATAAAATAATTCATCTTTAGTAGAATCGAAGGCGAGAATGTCACCTGCACACGGTCACGTGTGTTGTCAAGGCGCGAAAGTATTGGAAGCAAGAGCGCGTCAAATGGGCCTCGAAACGGGGATCGATCGGCTTCTCCTGAATCATGCGGGTGTCTGCAGCGAGCCACGCGGAATATTTCACTGCGGTCGTTCGCTAGCATGAACGAAAGAGCACCACTTAGGTGGGGGGTAATATACGTCGCCGAGGGCGGTAACTGTCCCCGTATATTATGTCCCGCGTGTCCACGGGGATATACATTCCAGCCGGCTGTATCCACGGTAAACAATGTTCCGAGAGTCGTGCCTAAACGATTCCTCGTGTCTGCAGTTATTTTGGCAATTAATCGCCGGCTCCAGTCGCTGAAATATCGCGTTTCTTGCCGGCTCCCGTCGCTTAGTTTTTCACTCCCCTCTGCTTATACCGTTTGTTCTCAGTTGTCCGTTCGTTCGTACCTACTTTTCTTCCCCTTTGCTCGCTTCGTTTCTTCCTTCCTTCCTTCCTTCTTTCTCCAAAGTTCCACTCAACCTGGAACTTGCGATCAAAGACGAAAATGACCAAGGTTTTTAACGATCGTTCCATCGTTCTCGATACTGGCACGTACCGTAAAGTTTCTTTTCTGTCGATATTCACCGTCCAGGAAATCGATATCTCTTTCGCTCGACGCAGCACTGTTGTCCGCTCTTCGATTCTCTGACGTATTCGACCACGCAAATTTTTCAAACTGTCGGCAACGGGGATAATTTATTACGGATTTGGAAAAGCCTCGCTGCCGGAACTTTTTACCGAAGCAGAAGGAGTCGCCGACGAGGAATCAACACTGTCGCGTCTATACAGAGCATTCGAAGAGATCGGGATAAAACTTGTACTACGTGTTAATGAGATCAAATAGGCAAAGAAGAAAAAGGTTCAAAACTTACACTCTGAATGTTGTAACAAGTGTTTGACGTTTCTTCCTCCTGCAAGAGTACAGACTTTCGTTCGTCCAACGATTATCGAACATTTCTGCTGTTTTAGAGATATTAGAAAATTTTTTTTTTTTTTTTGGATGCGTTCCTGAAGCAGATTTTCTATCTCTGTCTCATTTTCGTAAATCTGTTTGTGACACGATGCAGAAATCAAGAGGCGTCGACGAATAAAAATCTGCATTCTTACAAAAGGAAGAAATTTCAAACGTTTGTTATTGAGGCTACGACAACTGTGATACGTACGATTAACAGCTCGTTAACGCGTACAAGTTTTGTCCTGACTCGATCAGACACTCTGTATATCGCAGGAACGATCGATCTTTCAGCGGTGGAAACCTTCTTTTTCTTCGTCAGTCGACATCGCTTCATTTCTTTCGTATTAAAGGAGAATTAAACAGAGGCCAGCAACAGGATGATGGAGGAGGGTGCATATGAAAAATCACCGTCTGAGCGTACGCGAAGAGAAAGGATATTACGATTGTTACGTTTTTCCTGCTAGAATCGTAAATCTTCGCCGTTAGTTTCCCCGCTAACTTTACGGGAGACCTTACCTCGCTACGCTCTCGTTTGTAGAGGCGAAATTTTCTTCTTTCAACGATCGATAAAAGCGTGCCGGCTCCGATTTTGCTCTTGCGAATGTACTTGGTGGAATCTACAAAGTAGATTTCGAATCGTGACACGAACGCGAACTCGATCTCGATCTCGATGGGATAACGTTCTTCGCTTTCTCGTTGACGAATTTTGCTGCAAACACACTTTTTATCCCCGCCTCACCGCAATCGTTCTACCGTATTTACTTACGAATTCACTCCAGAGGAACTTTCAAATTAGTCGTCGTACTGATTTTACTTTGAGTGTCTAGGCAAATTGCCTTCCCGAGCAAATTGCTTCCCCTCCGATTCATATTTAAAATTCGAACTGATTTCCAACGCGGAGGGCGATCAATCTTACTTTCGAGTCGTCTACCCGACCCCATCCGTCTTTCCAATAAAACGATACTCGCGATAAACCTTTCGAAGCCAATTAGGGGCTAATTGATTTTAACTGTAAATCTAGCAGCCCTTTCCTCGGCCGGTTCCGCGAGGATTGCGGTTAAGGCGGGGACCGGGAGGATCTTTGCCAACCAACCAGTTGTTCTCGATAAATTTACGATGACTGAACTCCCTTTTCTTATACTCTACGCTCGTTTTCTTCTGTTTCCAAGCGTTAATGAGAGCCGATCGCGTCGCGCCATCTGTCTCTCCGCGATTCCTTTTCCGTCCCTCTGCTAATTTTCCAACCCTCTTTCCGTTTCCGCATCTGCGTTGCACTTTATTAAATCTTTTTCTCGATCGTTTTTTTTCAGTCTTGCTAAACATCTCTCGTGCAACAATAAGTGAAACAAATTTTATTTCTCCGAAGAACCATCTTTATCTAATCGTACGGACAAAAATATATCAAAGTGGTAAAAAGGACGTAGCTCGTCATTACGACAATCGAACAAAGGTTACTCACTGCGTCCTAAATATATACGGAACGCAGACCTGTGGTACAGTCGCTGTCGTTTCAAACGAAACTTACTCGTGAGAAATTTGGTCAGAGGACAATCTATTAGAGCGTAGGTTGAGTGAGATAGTTCTACTCCATTGGCCACGGTTTTTTCCCATTTTCTATCCGAAGGAAGAGAACTTGACAAGAGGTTCTTACCTCCGAATGATTTACTACAAAAGGATCGAGCCAAAAGCTTCTTTTACTCACTGACTCTCCGCTGCGATCTCCTAAGCGGATCACGCGAACCTCTGGCTCGTCCTGCGGGCCAAGGACCAAGGACGATTAGAACATGATCACGATTTATCAGAAACGATCGGACTATTTTGTTCGGTAGGGCTGGTTCGTGTCTTTGGTAATGCACCGAGTCGCCGAAATAATATTACATGTACGAACAATAGAGTCAGAAATGATCGACTCATCCTTGATTCTCGTCTCGTTGTCGAACCTGTCCCCTTGCGTATATATATTTCGCACCCACCGTTGTGGGAAATTGATCGAATGTCGAATTTGTAATTATGCGAGTGATGCACTCGCAAGCTAGTGGCACAAGAAGCACACTTTGTATCTTGACGTTGCTTGCCGAAAGAACCCCGTTCCAACCGTGTTGGCCCTTTTTATATTGTCGTCTTCATCGTCACGTGATCGGGAAAGTGACGTGTCAAGACCAAGAGGTAGACTGTCAGGTAGGTCAGTCCCACAAAGCAATATTTGTAATTACTCTATGGGCCTGGCAGTATTGCCCAGGGACGCTTTTACATAACACTTATATGTTTGTTGGCCTTAACACTGTTTCATTTGTCGGCAATTATCGTTACAGATAGCTATCAATTGGTATAAATCAACCAATTTTCAATTCTAATCTTTTCGATTTTCCTTGAAGAATAAACTGGAAATCTCATAGGCCAAGTGTCCATAACCCTGCTTCATTTTCATAGAACGGTCTTTATCTAAATTGGAAAAACAGAATGGTCAGTGAAACGGATCGTGAATTGCTACGGACGGCAATTGCGCTTGCTGTTTTACGAGCCATTGTCAGAAAATGCGTCGTGTGGCACGAAAATGCAGGGACGGATTCGCGTCGATCGCGACTCTGTCGTTTCATTACGCCCGGTATGAATGAACGAATTCCCTAAAACTCACGTGTCCGGTGGAAAACGAACATTCGAACGAATAGAGGAAAGGTTTGTCTCGTTCTCGAAAGAGTAGTATGAGAGCAATGCGATTATTACGTGTCGCTAATAAAACTGTGTAGTCAGTTAAAAAGTCGCACAACTACGACATTTCAGAATAATCTATCTTTGTTAAAAAGAAACGTGAATTCTCACAAATTTTCACAAAAAGTTGGAAGATTAGGAAGAACATTAGACTAATCCTCGAGCTTGACCGATCCTAGCCGATCTGTTTTCGCATGATTGAACGACGGAGAAATATAAAAATTTCTGAATGTTGTCAGAAACGCGTCTGTCTCGCGCGATTTTTTACGAAATTAAATTTTAAAAAATTAACGATGTACCTATGCCTGATGTATCGACGGAAACGTCTTGGTTTGTACATTGATGCTGTTTAGCATCATAATTTTTAAGTATACTCATCATTCAAAGTTCTTGCGGTTCGCTTCTATTTTTTGGTGTCGATAATAGTATAATGTGATAACATACTAATAATAACATAGTACAGGTATAAGAGCAGTTGGACAATATTTACTCACGTTGAAAACGAAGAGGTAGAACTACGTTAATTAATAGCCATCAATTGAGAATACAAAAATTGCGTTTCATGCGAATTAATAGCGTCAAGGTGCAGAATTTATAGATCGGGGAATTTGACTGCGTCTACCATAATATATTTTACAATAATTTATAACGTTGAAATTTTAATGCGCGATTATACTAATCTATAAAGTAATAAAAGTGGGCGTAGATTTAGTAACGAGTACGTGGATTTATTTTATACAATGTGTCATTAATTGCAAATTGAACGCAATTTGTCAGTGTAACAAATTGTGGAGGAAGAATTAAAATAAAACAAAATCTCCAGCTCGAAAACCGATAATTTAGTCAACGTATCGTGTCAAGTTCCACGAGACGACGAGTCAATTTTACAGCTGATCCGTGGTAACAGATTATGAGTGGCAACGAGTGGAAAGATTGCTAGGCTGCGTTTGCTTATGTCCAAGTTGCCGACGAGTCGGAGCTCGTCGGAGCTCGGCGGACCACTCGGTGGTCCTTTGTTCGCGTGAACACCCTGGAAACTAGTCATTAGCTTGGCAAACAAGCAAGCCGTAGAACCATGACTATCGGAGATGGCGATGGTGAAAATGTTTGCCTGCAAATATTCACGACGCGTTGTTAATTAATTGGACGATGTTAACCCTCATTAAATTAAGGATAAAGCAATTTAGCGCGCAAAATCTGAATTTAAAGTAGAGACGTAGGATATGTAGTAGTTTGGATACGATGCGAATGGCGTGTCGGGAGCCTAAAAGCGTCGTAAGGCCGGCGAAAGAATCGGCGACACGAGAAAAAGGAACGTCGCGTGGAAACGGTGCGAGGAACGGGTGAAACGACGCTTGGCGGATACAACTGGTAGTAGCATGAAATAGTCGACTCGGCGGCGGACACGCGCGAAAATAAATGAAGGGAAGAGGCGTCGAATCGTTCAGCGAGATCGTTCTGTATATTTAGACGATGACTTTGTTTGCGCCGCGACGCGTTTTCTTACTTCGCTGTTTCGTTTCATCGTGATTTTCACGCGGTACGTCTTTCTTTCATTTCCGCGGAAGATAAAATTGGCGGAGCTTTTGTTCGATTCTGGTCGATTCGAACAGCTGGCTGCAATTTCGGTTGTTTCGTACTCTCGTAATCCGCTTCGAGCGGGAGGGATTACAAGTTAAAATTTTACAGACTGATTACCAGCGGTGGAACAGCACCGCTTAATTATTTAATATCGATAGGCTGGTTCGGCGGGAGAGGGGATGCGAGAGAACGAGCGAGAGAACAAGGGGCCTCTATTATTTGATATTGATTTCGTTGGAAGCGTGTACAGGCCGGCACGATTCGAATCGTGGGAAAGCAGCTTAATTGGAACGATTACCTCCCCAGTCAAAGAGATAGCGACCAGCATTTCATGATGCACTTACGTAACGATTAAACCGCATGCACAGGCCACGAGGATACGTTCGAGACACATCGTTAATGATGAAACTAATGCGGGACGGAGATTGGGCGACGTGGTCGATCGTGAGGATTCTCTCGTCACGGAGCCAGCCCAATCCCATTCCTCCGTGCTCCTCCTTCCTATTTGCGATATCTCGTCATTTTAACAGCGAGGCCGCCTTGTCTTACCGATACCTTTTATCGATACGCGGTACTAAAAGAATACGCTTCAATTATTCTTAATCTGTATCGATACGGTATTATTAAATTGATTAAAGCCATTTTCCTTGACTTTGTAAAAATTGCACGTAACGAGCGATCATTGCGACAGCTTTTTTAAGCGATACCGATCGAAACGTACATCTTCGTCCATCCAGGAGACGTCGTGTTTCGGAAACAAACAAACAAAACTCCATTTGAGGACGCGTCGGGCATCCTCGTGTCTCTCGCTCACCAGATACTGACTAATTTTGACAAGCGTCTGGTCCCTCCTGACGTCTCCAGGGAGCAATGAAGGGGCTCGAACGAAATCATTTGCCGGGTGTAGCCATTGAAATCTATCCATCTATCCGACTCGCCTGCGGATGCGATTTACCCAACGACTGGCTCCTCGCGTAATTAGCATCACGCTTAAACGTTTGCAAATGAAACGAAACGAGTCAAATAGACTCTAAACTAACTCATCGTCACAGTATTGTGGAATACTCCTGTCGTAAATATATATATGTATCGTGACTGTGTGTCGGAGAGTTCGTGACTCAATCTGCGAGGCTACATATCTACTCTTTACTCCCGTTTGTTCGAACGCCGCTTCTCTTGTCCTCTTTCGGGGGTCTTACCTTTGCGTAATTGCGTGTTTTCACCTTATCCGTCAATGTTTCTCGAATCAATAGGTTCGCTGGTTGAATCGGACAACATTTCCAACTGATCAGTCGAAATAAAGTCAAGTTTGGTCAGTAGATCGAGGTATATATGTAGACCAGAATTCCAATTTTAAAATTTCTAATATCGCCGTGCAATATCTCGTACTTTCTTTTTCACTTTGTAACGAGTAAATTCCCAAACAATGTGTTTGGGTACCGTGTTTGGAATCGCAAGTTTCCTCAGTTTCGTGGCAAGTTTGGAAGATTGTGCGAGGAAACTGTAAAACCGAAAAGAAGTAAAAGAGTGAGGGGATAGAGGTCTAAGCAAGCGCGCGCTTACACACACGTTCACACACGAATCTCGCGGTTCCTTCGAAAATTCGGTATCGCGGTGGTGCACGCAACGACGAATAGGACGACGTGTGAAAGGCAGCCGAACACGATACTCCACTCCAAGAGTCTCACAAGCCGATGCACCGATCTGGATTTCCGCTTTAGACGAAACAGACGATAGCGAATGGTACCCTTGAGCCAAGCCGCCGGAATATATCCGCGGTCGTATAGATTTCGGACTTTTCTCGGCATCGAGCCGCAAAAAGCCGTTCGTGAGGTTTTCGCGAAGACGTGTCTAGGGAACGAGTTGCTCGATCGGATAAACGAGCATCTAATTGCGAGTTGCTTTCGCTCTCTGGATGAAAATCGCGCGAAAATAACGTCCATTTTTCGGAAGATGTTTTTCTTCATCTGTAAGTCGATCGGTGATTCTTTCGTTCTTAATTGGGCCGTGGATTCAGTCCCCCCTTCGAGTGTGTCGCCGACAACGACGATTTATTCGAGACGCAGCGAGACGGCGCGGCGTGCGACGGGGAGAAAGCAGGAGGAGATAAGCAAGGCGGAGGAAAGTAGCGGAAGACCGTCCGGGATTACGAGGACTTAACTAAACGGACAACGTCGGACGAGAGGATTTGATCTCTTGACGTTTTATCGCGACACACGTTGCTCTTGCCGCTGACCGATCGGATTAAGTGGGACGTCAGGTGGGAATTATTCGGAACGCGCGCGTTAATTATCACAGTATGGTGATACTGGCCGTACGTTAATATATAAGAGGATGCCAACAAACGAAAATACGTCGCTTTTGTGGCGGGGACAGTGTCTGGAAATATCAAACGATCGACGTGCCGCTCTCTATGTAATAATTGGTAATTATTTAACAAAGCCAAAGTGGCGCCGGATGCATTGTTGCGAAATTGGCTCGAGCCAGCCACGCGATATCGATGGAAAATATTCGAATATAATTAACGCGTGCAACACCTTGACGTTTTATCCGTTTCCGGCCTGTTCTCGTCACAGTTAATTTAATAATTAATAATAAGCGTTTAATTAAGCGAATGAACGCGCGCTTTTGCTCATTGCATTCTCATTACCGTGGCCATTTAACCTGCTTCGATGTACCAATGGGTGAATCTAGCCATTCTAGCATCTTGAGATTCTACAGACGATTGATTGTTATTGTTATTCGAGAATTTTTAATTCTGTCCGAAAAAAGAGCACCAAAGTGTCTACAGATTATCGGCCGCATCCTTATTCGTTACTCTGGCAAATTTCCTCAAAGTAGGCAGTGTTTTATCATTCTTTTAGGGAATCTTGTATCATTCAAACTATTCAGCATCTGGACAATACCTTTAATACTTTTCTATCTTGTTGCACTATAATTTCTCACTTTTTGTACATCGATCGCTATGCTTACGATTTACTGTTTTTTTTTAAGTAAATGAAAAATTTTCAATTTTCAATTTTGCATTTGAAATTTGAAACACTTGTATTGTATGTGTGTGTGTGTGTGCGACGATAATTTTCTTCTTCTTCGACGTGGTGCATCACCATGCGAGCGATACAAAATTGAAAGTATATTACGCAAGACGGCAGTTTTTGCGCCTGATCCGCCTGATATATATTCATAGGATGGAGCGTCATTCCGTGTCACTGTCACAATGCGATTCACCGTTGAAACGCATCGTTCAATTATTCCTAAACTAATATTTATCACTGGCTGGCGAGCCGGTGACGCCGAAGCGAGTCGTTCCGTCCGTGACGCAGCCCTGGTTCTCGCACGCGCTCGCCTCCCCTGAAATATGAACGAGTAACGTCACGACTTTGCGAGATTTTACGAGCCGTCGTAATTCCACGTTACGTTATTCGCTACCGCCAGAAGAATCGTAAGGGAATTACGGAACGCTTCCGCGTTCTCCGGGTTGCGAGTGAAAAAAAGAAAAAGAAAGGACAGTGCGGAGACTGGTTTTTAGGGTGGTGCGTGACTCTACTCGAGGGAGATTCGAGTTAGCTCGTATACTCCAGTTACTGGAAAACGCAGTACGGGGGTACTCTTAATTCTGGGTGTTCGTCTTAATTCTCGAACGCGGTCCGTAAATAAGTGAGAAGTGGATTGCCACCCCTGCCCTGCGCGCAAGGATGGGGACGTGTCTAACTGAATTATGGGAATTAGCGAGCCGGTGATTTGGCAGGGGCCTCGAAGATTAATGGAAAGAGCGCGTAAACGATTGAAATCGTTCGTCTCTTGTCGGCAAGTTGCTTCTTCAGAATTTGTTCAAGTTTCGTAGCAAAGCCTTTGCGATTATCGTAGTTTCAAACGAAATCTTGATACAAGATGGACGGGCAATTTCTCTCGAGTCTCGAGTTGGTTGTTACGATAAAGAAAGTAATCAAGGGGTGGGTGCTTTATAAACGACGCTGTCGTGCGTATTGTGCGTTCGTGCATCGGTCGTGATTTCGATCCGGCGATTACGCCCGAATTTCACTCGTCCTTTCTCGAACGGTAAGCAAGCCGAGCTCGCGCGCGATAATTAATAAACAAACTCATAGATATGCGATAGAGCGTGGAAGTGGGCAGCTCGCGTGAGATGTTACGTGCTAGAGGGGTTGGTTTGCTTATCGACGATTTGAAACACGAATGTCTGCTCGTTGGGATGTTTCCCGATGCCTGTGTGTTTGTGCTTCCCTGCTTCCCTGCTTCCCCCGCCCTGTTCCGTCACCATTTTATTCGTTCGATCTGTTTTATTTCCATTTCGAATCGAAGAATAAAGCGATACCACTTAGGGGATGAAAAGGTTTTAATGGGAAAAGCGAGGAAAGTGGGACGAAATTCGCGGTAAAAGTCTAGTTGTAGCCGACAAAAACAAGGGTGAATTACGAGCGAGGGGTGCGTCGGTTGATCCTCCGTGCCCTTCAACGATGGATACATTTGAATTTCTCGCCATTATCACTTCGTCTTACCGAGTATTTTTATTTTTCCTCGATATCGACATCTCTCTTTGGCCATCGGGAATTTCCATTAGCTAATTACCGACTTGACGATCAGACGGCGTTTCTTGTTTCTTTTACGAATCCACCCGATGGAGGATTAGATTCCGTCGTACGACCGCCGAGAAATAAGAAATCCAAAGATCGAGCCTCAAATGCCAATTCAATCGAGATATTTATCGCGTGAAATTTAAATATGATCTCAAAGTACGCGTTGAATGGTCGCAACCCCAAGAAAATAACTGTATATGGATAAAATGCAATTGTTAATCCTTGCCATCGTTTTTCGTGCAATTCGTAAGCGTGGTCGCAAAGATTTCCGTAATTATCCCGCATGAATCCAGTCGGGCAAACGAGAAGGCGAGGTTTTATCATTTACACTGTAATTAACGCCTGTGCAATAATTAGCCGCCATTAGGACGAAATCGCGTGGAATAAATTACACTGCCGGAATCAACGACGGAAGTTCGTGCTACGCGTATATCTCTCCCCGTTCGTATAATTTATCGTCGACTCTTCATCGCGATGCTAACCCAGATGTTATTTCTATAATTGCGTCTATCTTTCGCTGCTCTCTATCTATCTTTCACGTGCTATCAGAATTGAATAGCGAGTTTCTTTGTCCGAGAAACTCGTTTCGCATCACGTTGACACGTAATCATTCGCACGACAGCGACAGCGTTTTAGTAATTGGTACGATCAGCCCCGTCGAAAAGAGAAGAAGAAGAAGAGAGATAAAAAAGAGAGAAGAATCGGTAACAGCAAAGGGCTGCTGAGTGAGCGAGTAATGTAATGGATCTCGGTTAACGGTAGAGGCGTCCGGAACTGCTCGAGAGCGATAACATCGTCGTCGACTGAATTTTTTAGCTATTTCGTATCGTCTCACGAACGTATTTTTCCAACTGCTTGCCAAAGATGGAACACGTAGTCTTGCAGTCTTATGTTCTGAACAGATGAAAAGGGCAACTAACTTGATGCTCAAAGGAACTCGAAAATTCGAAAATTGCATAAAAAGCTTGAGTTTATTTTACTACAGTTTGATATTATGCGGTTTTAGCTTATACGTGGTGTTAACTTTAACTCGAACGTCTAAATTACATTGGCTGCTATTAACGCGAAAGAAAAGTAACTAGGTGAATGTATCAAGAATATCCTGTGAAGGTCAGCTTGAAAAGTTTTTCTTCATCGTGCTTTTTTGCCGTTTACATTAACATTCATTTTTCGTAATTCTGCGTTGTGCATCAAATTCAGCGAGCTATGATACCGCGATCTTTAAACGACTTTAAGGCCGAGAAAGTGAATTTCATTCGAAGAAATGAAAAAATCTCAACACTAAAAACAGCCGAAATAATTTAGATGTTCGACTTCAATTAACGTGCTTTTTTTACACCGATTCGTTAATATCTGCAAACTAGTGTGCACTAAATTCACAGAGATTGTAGAATCTGCGTAAATCTCAACTCAACCTCGAACAAAATGTAACATGATTTCGTGCATTTCACAGTCGAGTTCATTTCATTTCGAGCATCGTATTTTGTTCGAGCGACTGACGTTTGTCCGCTAAATTATTTTTTCTCCTATTCTACGTACGACTTGTAACTCCTGTAACAGGTTTTCGTTCCAACGTCCCCGAAACTCACGCGTTTCAATTTCAAGCATACGGCAATCGATGGCTGCGCACGATGCTCGATGTTCTCTGCCGATCGAATAAATTGTCGCGCAAAGAACGTTAGGCGCGGGCTCTGACTTATGGTGCAAGTTTTCGGTCACGAAGCAATTCGATGCGGCGCGGCTTGAAAACAAAGTTTTTGGAGGCTCGCGGGAACGTCGTTGTGCCAGATCGTTTATACTTGGTACGCTCCTCGCCCCAGTTCACGATGGGGTTTAATCATCGACTGTAAATCAAGGCTGTTGGAACGCTAGGGGACGAAAGGAGAAGAGGTTAAATCGTCGATAAATCTCTCTGTGCGACTATTTTGCAACGAAATAACTCCAAGAGTGGTTATTGCGGAACGGCAGTAAACCTCGCCTCGCAATCTTCTTAATTAATTTTTGTTAATCTCGCGGCTCGATCGAGTCAAGACTAATCTCAACCCGTCGAGACTAGGAGTTGGAAAGCTTCGCGAAGAGCAAGTCTACGGGACTGTTAAGTTTGCGCTGGAAATTAAAAGCGACGTTGTAGAATATTATTAATGTATCGTTGACGCAATTTCTTTATCTCGGGAGGGGGAATCGTTCTTTCGTGTTTCTCGCGTCGATGTGTTTCAAGAAGAAACAGTTATTGCCGAATCGATCGTTCATTGAAAAAGCTCGTTTCTCATACGGCCAATCGATGGGCTCTTCATCAATCGGGGTTTATCGAACAATCAGGCTTACGAGAATTTCGTCGAGGGAGCGAAACGTTCCTCGAACGTTAACCTCGCTGAAAACGAGACACTCTTCGGAGAACGAAGAACACAGGGGGGAAAAGACGCGCCCCGTCGAGGAGAAAGATTCGATACGGACTGGAAATCGATTTCTCGACTTTTCGCCGGACTTTTGCGCAGTGAAATTCGATCGTCGTCGAGAAAGGCTTTCCTCCGGAGAATCTCTCTTTGACAGATGGAGAGAGAGAGAGAGAGAGAGAAAGGGACGCAGAGAGAAAGAAACGAGTGGCTGTGCTAACGAAGTCACTCCCTTCGTCTCTTCAGTGGTCCTTGTTTCACTCCACTTTGCACTGAAAATTGCTCTTCCTCGTGGAAATTACTTCCGCGCGCGTGCGATTCTCATGACTGTCCACTTTTTTCTCGAAATTGGGGATCGAATCAAGTACGGGTTATCGCGAGTCGAACCGTTATTGCGATTCGGTATATACGGTTATAGTTAAAAATTGTAAACTTGCAATCGCAACGATTCGACTCGCGTCCCAAACAATTCGTTAGTTTATCGAGAGATAAGGACAAGTCGAGGCGAGGTAAGTAATTTTTGCGCACGAGGGTGTCTGCAGATTTTTTTTATCTTAACGTTGCTGACGATTTTCGCAGGAGATAAGCCTAAAGACAATAGGGTGCCAGTAGGAAATGACAGCGCATGGAACTCGGAGATTCAAGACAGATTAAGGGTCGTGAAACCTTTCTCTGGTTCGCAACTTGCGCGCTCCCCTCTCGGTATTTTATAAACTTGCCGAATCCTCGGCTCGCGCAAGTGCCTCCTTCAGTTCTCGACACACTTGCCGACGAGGATACGGATGGAAAAATGGCTGTAAGAAGGGACTTGTTCCCCTCGTCGTAACACGGTAAATCCGTCGCAAGTTGACGGAGGCACGATGCTGATTCGGGGGGAAAAAAAAAAAAAGGAAAGGTCCACTTTTACGTTTTCCGCATCTTTTTTACGCTGCAGAAACGCTGAGTCGCCTCGTGTGTCCCCTTGTGTTTTTCATAACGTGCCTCCGACGTCAAAAACAATCGGATCGCTCGAAATGATCTTTCCACGCTCTCTTCTTTCCTCGATTCCGAACAAACAAGACAGCCTTAACAAACGCGCGAATCTCCACCGATCGTATCTTTCGCCTATTGTTAATCACTAACTGCAGCGAAACGACGCGTTAATCCCACGAAGCAAAGCCGATCTGGAATCTATGCAAATACAATTACCCTCCTCTTTAGCATCGAGCTTCGGTTCGCAGTCGTTGGCACGGAGATCGGTCGGCCCTTATCAGCTCGTTCTTCAGAGTATCCTGCAAACGAGGCGGGATCATCCCAGGGACTATGTTAATGCAACGGGGAGAGCCTTATCCCGCGGGATTAGCTGGGCTCGCGGCTGCTCGTTCTTCTCCTTTTTGTTTCTCCACGTTTTTTCCCTCTCTGTATCGATCAGCCAACGCTTCAACCGTGTCTCCGCTCTCCTAACCATCCGTTGCAACCGCAAACACACGTTCGAGATTTTGCCAACGAAAAACTATCGCCATCTCGTATCGGTAACGTGTCGAGCTTGTCGGAAACGCAGCGATCTCTCCCGTCGTTCGACCAATGTTTAATTGGATGTTTAGAGTGGCCGCTAAAAAGCACGTTTCCGCGAACGCAGGATGTTTTCACAAAGCAACGCGCGCGCGCGCGCGTTTCGCGCCAAAAATAATCAGCCCCGTCTCTCTGCTGGCCAAAGTGTGGCGGGGCCGAAGCTTCACTCGTAAAAACAAAGTTACGCTGGTACGCCTCTTATCTGGTTCGTTCCAGCCAGGTTACAGCGCATCGGACGCGCTCCATCTGTCCCGGTACAGCGTGCATCCCGTTCCAACATTGCCCCTTAAGGTCGCGTTGTCGATTGTCCGCCAGATTCTTTCATCGACGCAAATCTTCAAACCATCGCTAGCGTTGCCTTCGTCTTCGTTTTAACAATCGATCCTTCTCCGAGAATTCTTTCGTGTCGGATCGGAGATGCGGATACGATATGTTTGCGTTGAAATTGTAACGAAAGGTTAGCTTTAGGACGGTTAAGGCCAAGGGAGTATTTAGAGTAGATAGATGGGGTTTGCAAATGACACGGTACGTTCCCTGCGAAGCGGCCGGGACGAGTGGAGGGCGGTTTAAAATAACGGTGGTAACCACTATCCTAGTGGCTCTTGCACCAAGATTTTTACGACCGGCAAGTGTTTTCGGGACCAGCGAGCCTCTGTTTAGCCAGGAGTTAATGGCACCAGACGACCGCGTGAGGTTTTTTTTTTTTTTTTTGTTTCTTTCTTCCAAAAAGAAATGCGACATCGCGTTTCCTTTCTGTCTCTCGTTCTTACTGAGGTTCGATTTACTAAAAGTCGATCGATCGCTCGCGTATCCCGGGAAGATTGCCAACGTAGGAGGGTGGCGGTTGAATTATGCACCCTGTAAATAGTCTCGGAGAGTCACGTACCCGTTCGCTAACATACGATGATACTGTATTCATTTTTACGGTGGTGATGGGGAAATCGCGTTAAACCTCTCCCACCCCCCCCGGTGGCCGATTATGCTCAACGAACCTTTCGTACTCGATCGTGGTCGATGTCACGAGTTTCCCCCGTAGGATTTGGCGGTTCTAACGACCGGGTCGTCTGTCAACGGTGTGAAGAAAATTTATCGTTAACGAGAGTAGTAGGAGGAGAGAGCGAAGGGATATTAAAATCGTGACAACATCGAGGGTGATTTCAAATTAATTTGCTCTTTGATTCCTCGTAATTCGCGGACAATGTAAAGTCGGGTCAAAGAACGCGAAACGAGCATTTCATGTTGTGAAACATCAAAGATTCGTAAGAATAACTGAGTAACGTAGCGACAAGTACTCGGAAAAAATCAGATTTGATCAGATTGTTTTATTCTTTTTTTTTTTTTTTCATTCCATCAATATAATCTTACGGTAACGATCAACTCAAATAGAAAATGATTTTTCAAGATTAAAAATGAAAAAAAACGTAGGACGTCGTTTCCGTCGAGGACGCGCAGAATTCCGACACGACCGCAGTCGATTAAAAGCCTCAGCCATACTGCTGGGCTATACTACGGAAGATCTCGCTTCCAATTTCGCTTCGCCACATTTTAATCACCGGTGATAACTCTTGTGATACATCGCAGTCGTCCGTTTGCCCTGTGACCGTGTCGTTCCTCTACCGCCCTTCGTTCCGCAACGCAATCCCACGGAAGGAAGTAATTCGATATCGAGTTGGTTCTCAATCGGGTCACACGCTCGTCTATGCCAACTCTTCGATATTTGCTGGCCTCGGACATTGTGTACGCTTTCGCCACAACGCCGATGAATAGTTAATTTTTCCACGATGCTCGTGCAAAGTGGGGCAGTGTGCATCGCGGGATTCAATATGCGTACCGTCTGCGTCGATATTTCATTGTACGCGTTGATTCTCCGGGAGCTGGTACGTACCACACGGCTCCTCCGCATTCTCCATGGGAAACACAGGCCCGTCGGGACGCGTATATCGATCGATGCTCTACGCGTTCAATGCTCGATGAAAGGTCTAATTTCCATACGCGTCTCGCTCGCATCGCGCCGGGTCCTGCCGTCGCGTCGTGAATTTGTATTTAGCTCAATTCCCGCGTGCCGCATATACCAACGTGTATCTTCCTGCGAGCCAGAAGCTGGACGTTGTTATTGGATATATTAACCGAGCCGTGCCCGTTTATCCAGTACGGTTTTCTTTATTCAAATCGTACGTTTTTTTCTTTTTTTCTTTCTCTTCTCTTCTCTTCTCTTCTCTTTTTTTTATTTGTTCCCCGTATAAAAGTCTCCAAGATAAACGGTTGCTCTAATGAATCTCGCTAGTCTTGCGGGTGAATTCATGCTTCAAGCCTAGAAAAATGTTAAATGTTAAAACTGTCGTTTGCAAACGTGGAATTCAATTATTTGTTTGTTTGTTTATTTATCTATTTACAAGTAAAGAAAAACTTTGTCGGTGAGGAAGAATAAATTTTCGAGAAAATCGACTTTAAAAGTGTATTTATACTTGATCTTGGCTAATTTCACATTGGACAATTGTCCCGATTAGTATATTTTACGTGCAAAGGAATTTTTTCGTTTTCACAAAAATATATTTCGAATATATTTCGTTAAAAACTTTCAAATTCGATTTTCTCGAAAGCGGCGGAACATTTTATAAAAAAGTCTTGTACAATTTTTACTTATTTCCGCATGTAGAATAATCTTATCTGTCAATTGTTTTTTTTTTCATTTTTAAATTTTACCGACCACGAGTTACGGGACACTCTGTATGTACAATATTAGTCATTATTGATGGTAGAAATATATTTAAATGAATTGTTTGACCGAACGAAGGATTAGTATGTTACAATTAAATTAGTTGCAATACGTGTGATGCGTTTCTGTAAAAAAGAAAAGAAGAGGGATGCTGTCTAATGTTTTGTGATGATGTTGACAATTTAAAAGAACAAATGGCAAGTCCATGTAAAAAGCAGCTAAAAGAAAGAATTTATGTTAAATTTTTTCTATCACGTTGCTATAAATTTTATAATGTGGAGACCAAATTATCAATCAAATTTATTCATATACTCAGACTGATCGAGATCGTTGTGCGAAATAATAGCTTAAAAACATGATATCATGTTATCAAAAATTTGAATATCTCTGATTACTGATATTTTGCAATTTTATGCAAAATGAATACGTCGTGTTTGTTCCGTTATTAATCCGTGAAACGAAATTAATAATGTAATTTGTATCAAGTTTTCGAGCGTTACACCACTACGTCGTAAATCATGGCGCTCGTCGAGGTAACTTGACTTCTCGTATGCGCGATTCACGGTCAACAGCGTGGACCGGAAATGGGTCAAAGCCGAACGAAACGGCACGTCGCGCCGGATCGATTTCGCGCGATCTCGCTCGTTGCTTTAACATCGCGACGGGATATCCCCGTAGAGGTCATTAACGTAGGAAGAAAATCTCGGACACGTGCCGGCTAAAGAGCACTTGCTTCCATGAACAGTGATAGGCTTTCGTCTCGATAACGACGAGGCCGGTGTTTAATTGACGCGTATCGTTGCTGCCAGAAATGGAAACCTATCGCTAGTTTGAGTTTTTTTGTGAGTTTTAATTCCATCAAATACAGAATAAAAAAGGAAAACTTTCGCATCTTCTCTTCCTACAAATTTCAGAAAGTGTTTTTTTTTTTTTTCAACTAGAGAGAAGAACGAGGAACAAAGTAAAGAAACGTTGCTTTCCGAAATTTTGTAAACTTGTAGTTGCGCGATACATTTTGAATTGAAAAAGACAAGTTGCGGAATGAAGAGCTCCTTGAAGAGTGGAAGCGTGGAGAGAAGGATCCGGGTCTAATTAGTCGCGTTATTTTTTCGAAGAAATAGAAACGTTGATCGAAGAGGACGTTTTCATTCCGAGCATTTATCCGAGTTGGCGGTAAGAGAGCAAACCCTCTGGTGGCGTGGTTAGCGAGTAGTTTGTCCCAGGGGAGAGAGTCAGCGTTAGAGCCGGGAATCGTGGAAGGACGTGCGAGAGATTTGTGTATTTTGACGAGTTTCAGCTTCGTCGGAAACCGGATGTCTCCACTCTGTCGGTACGAAGTGCGACCAGCTGTCTCTCTGCTTTCGACTTTCATTTTCTATCTCGCTTTGCACTATTCCGATCCTGTCTTTCCTTCTGTTCAGGACGCGTCGTTATAAATGCAAATAACCTCTCTCTCTCTCTCTCTCTCACTCATTTTCCCTTCTTTTTTCCCCACTTCGTGGCTCCTTCTCTCCTAACAGCGGGAAGCGCGAGTTAATTAGTGAGAGAGATTAAGGGGAAATTTATTTGGTCGCGATCTCATCCCGCGCTTCGATGCACGGCGCCACCATCTCTACTAGGGTCGCATTTCGTTCTCGAAAATTGACGAGTCGCACTCGTGCATTTCGTTCAATTACGACTCTTTCGTCGATGTCGGTGTATTGATATTTTCAGGAAGAGTATCGGTTGCGAATCGAGTTTGTCGAACGATTGGTCGCGCAATGAGTTTACTGTATCGCGAAAAGTTGGTTTGAAAGAAAGATCATTTGCAGTTTCCAGAGAAAATGCATCCGATCGTTCGAGGGAAAAATGTTGAGAAAGCAGGAGGTGGCGCGTGCGCGAGCACTCGCCACCAAGTTTCGGCTTACGGCGTGGTGGCGCGACGCCAGGCGTCGTCAGTAGCGCGGCGTGCGCCGTCATACTCGCACGTTCCTTCTTTGGAAGCGGCGTTGGCGCGCATTCTTCCTCCGTCGCGCATTAACCATAAACGTTTTTTATTCTTTTCACTATCCACGTTCGATCGTCCAGCACGTTAGATTTTACAAAGAACAGAATCGAAGAGACAGGGATGGGAGTTGTGCTATCCAGGTGTGTGAAGAAGCGATGACCAAGAACACACGGGATGGCGCGAGAAAACGCCGCGGCAATCCACGGGAAACGTCGTAGACCAAGAGAATCGTTCCTCCGATTTAATTTCTGGTAGAGTTTCGATCGAAAATTACCCGAGATGAATAAACGAGAAAGAAAAACGGCGGGAGGGGGGGGGCCGGGGGAGGGAAAGTCAATAGTAGCAAAGCAAAGCAAAGCAAAAAATAAATGCGATCGATCGATCGATGGGAAATTAAGCGTGATGCGAGTAAATACGGTGGACAGGATAAACACGGCGGCAAGTTTTTGCCGGGCTACGTCGGTCGAGTTGCGTTCTGGCTTTCGTGCAGAACGGTATTGAATACGCGGGACGGTGCGTTGGCGGTTATCGCGGCGGAATAAATCGCGATAAATTGCCGGTTCGTGCGGAGCGGCGCCTGCACACGTTATACGGCCTTCTCGCACGTGTCGCGCTTCCACGGTGAAACCGTGGCTTCTCTTTCCCCCGCGACGCGTTCCCGACCTGTTTTACGCTATTACGAGTTTATTAGTGCGTTACTCGCGCCGTGATGCTTCCCCGCGTCGATTAATCAGCTGGAAACTCCGGTGACATCTGATACACGCTTCGCTTGCTCTCGGCTGACGTTCATGTCGGGGCCGATGATACCTTCAAGACTGGTGATCTGTGATGACTCGCGACCGTTGGACCGTTCAAGCACGTCGCGATTTTCTCTTCCGTCGAGGTTCTTGTCGTTCTTCCTTCTCCCGGATAATTTGGCGACCGTTCGTCCGGAGGAGACGGTCGGTTGCGTTGTGTTGTTGCTCGACGGTTTACGAGCGTGACGTTGGTCGGACATTGGTCGCGCTCGTCACCGAGAAGTGAAAAGTGCTGTGAAAAGGAAAAGTCTGGTGAAGTTTGACTCGTGTCAAAGGCGGCGAGATCATCGACGAGTTGAACAAAGTTTCCCTCTTGAGATCGACGGAACGAGATGGCGACTGGACAGCAAGAGGGCAAGGAATCTCCCAGGTATTTCCTCCAAACCGCACCGTCGTGTCCAGTTCTGCTTTTGAACTTTGTTAGATTCGCTTTCTTTCGCGGTGAAAAGGTCGAGTCCTATCGTCCTTTCATCCTGTATTTTTTAAGACCGATTCGTGCCTCGCGAACGATTACGATTTTTTTTCGACGCAGAACCTAACGCGGTTACTTCATTCTGATTAGCCGACTTTCCATTATCGCGTCGACAAACAAGCGACAAAGCGACTCTTTCGGGTCGAGAACGATGGATTGACGCGTCTTTAAGCCGTATCTCGCGTCCAATTACCAAATTGTATCCGTTCGTGGGGAAATCTGTGCGAATTCGTTTCCGTCGAAACGTGTGAAAATGAAATGCGCACGTAGGTCATCGCGTGGCGAACGAACGACGCGAAATGAGCGAAATGAGCGTACGTTTCGCGCGATCGACCGTCTGCTGTTGCAGTTGTACACGTGCAGCGCCTAACTTTGGGTGCATAGTGCTGATGAAGG
>KQ435804.1:310012-350343 GCA_001276565.1 Melipona quadrifasciata
GCGTGTTGCAAACGCGAAATTGCAAACAAAACTTGAAATGCGCGTCGCCACTCGCCGAACTGGACAGCGTAATAACTAATTAAAAATACATAAATTGCTGCGCCTCGTTAACGGAAATACGCGTTAACGGCGCGCGTCACTGCCTGCCAGCAGTTGTACGTGCGAAGAGTAATTATTCGTAGCGAGGCATTCGCAGATAGTGGCTTATCGATACGCGCAAATGCGCATGATATCTGCCTGGCCGATGCGTGCGAATCTCGCAACGGAAGCTGGCGGAAAATGCAGATGGTTAATAAAGAGCAGAAATTAGCTATTGATACGAAAAAGGTAATCTTCAACGTGCTTCTTTCAAAAACTTATTTTCAACGATTACTTCCGGATGTAGGATGACTCAAAGTCGGAAACGGGATTAAAGTCCTGGTGACATTTTTTATTCGCGTAGACTACTGGAGGAAGAAACTATTCCATGCTGGCCTAGATACAGTTTTATCCCGGATAGCCAGCAGCGTTCGCGTAGATGAAAATGAAAAGCGGTCCGATGCGACTCCGTGGCAGCACGCGTCGCGATAAACAATCCGGTGGCAATGTCGCACTTGCGGAAAAAACGTAATCTCGGCAACTCGTCGAATTGCGAAGCACAGCCGAATAAACGAGATAGAGAAAGAGAGGCAGAAAGAGACGCGGGAAGAAAAGACGTATGGAGCGCGAGGAAGGATCCTACTCGTAATTTTTCCATCGACACGGGTCTGACCTCTGGTCTGTGTTACTACGCTCGTCTCTCTACTTATTACGATTCAGCGTCGTACCTTCGAAAGGGGACTCCAATATTCCGGATATTGTACGAGCACCGCATCACCCGATTATTTTCTTTTTCTTTTTTTTTTTTCTTTGCTCCGTTGCGCTCGTCCGGTTATTACAAAACTCGCTTTCAACGGAGGTTGGTGGTGTTGCCGCCGCTGCGGAGGCTCTACCTATACGCGACGAAGCGGAGAAAAATGTCGGATGTATGCCCGTAGGGCTTTGTCATTTTCGTCGTGGGCTCTCCGCGTAGCTTTTCCGCGCTTTTCTACTCGGCGCTCGCTCCACCCGCGCCATCGGCGAAAACTCTTCTTCTCGGTGGCCATGCGGTGCGCCACCGGCAATGAAAATACGCGCGCGCGTATCGCACACTTTTACTCCTTTATTTTTAACGCGCCATATGTATTGGCAGATCTTTTGTCCCCGTCTCACGCTTCGTATCGGTGAGACACGATTTTTGGCTAGTCGCCTAGTTCGATTTCGCGCCATTTTCATCACTCGCGTCATATATCACTCACGATTCAATAAAGATTGAAACGGCACCCTTGCTGGACATTTTCTTATCGTCGTAAAAAAGTTGCGCGAGCTCATATACAGCCTTAAAAAAGCCCTCTGATCTACATTACTACACATTATAAATATTTTTCGTTTTCTTGTAACTGAACTGACGACCGATTTCCCGATCGAGTAACGCTATCCAGCAATCAAGTATATATTTTATCCCAACAGTTGGAAAAAGTGCGTAGTCGTCGCGTAACAGGTTTCCATTGTTTCCCAGCGTCCAAATCAATTGATCACGAACCTAACTACAGACCCTGAAACGCGCGTGTGTTCCTCGGAGATTCTTGGACCCTCGCCCGAGTTGGGAAAAGTCGGCAAAAGTCGGCAAAAGTCGGCGAGAAAGAGAAAATAAATGAACGCGAATAGGCGATGCGACGAGGCAAAAGGATGATCGGTAACGAAAAGAAGGAACGATAAATTTCATTTCTGACACGACTGGCAGACCGGCTGTTTCTCTAATATTTGTTTATTTCTGTATGGCTGGTGTCTCGCCACTGTTCTTTGCTCGAGATCTCTCTTCGTCTTGGACCGTTCGAAGAAGTTTGCAGTACCTTTTCTCTCCCTGTGGAGAATGAAAGCGGCGTCGAAAGGAAAATAATAAATCTAATATTAATCCTATATTCCTTGGCCGACAGGTCCTTTGATGCTGGAGCGGCTTCTTACATCCAGGGAATAAAGTCGAAAGGATAGAGGCGGGGGGGGGGGGGGGGTTTCTCTCTCTGTCGAAACGGGCTGCTGCACGTCCCTCGCGACGCCGACCCCAAATTTCTACGGGTAGAAATACGCTGAATCTCATTTCGGGCAATTTTTCTTTTTCGTTGGAAATTTGCGGCCGGACCACGGGCGGCGTTGAATTTCCTTTTTCTCCTATTTTCTTTTTTTTCTTCCTTTTTCTCACCGCGTTCCTCCGGCAGATCGACGGATCTCCACGCGTGCAGATCCGTCCGGTAACATTACGTAACGCCTATTTTGTCGAGTCTTTTACCGGCGGTCTACGGTGACTAACGAACGATTCTTCGCGGCAGAAAGGAAAGTGTCTCGTCAGCGTTGGTCTGAAAGGACGAGGAAAAGCCTGTCGCAAGGCGGCCCTGCTGTGAAAATTGCGCCCCCCGTCCGCTTCTATACGTGCCGGTGTAATTTGTTTCCAGCCTCCTTTGCCTCTTCTTCTTTTTTCCACTCTGTTCGTCGTCGTCTGTTCCTCTTCCCTCTCGTCCACCTTCTTCTTCTTCCTCTTCTTCTTCTAGACAGCTTTCTCTCTGTCTCGTACGTATTTTCGAGAAGCGGCCGAATTAAACCAAGTTCGCGGCTATAAAACATATTTCTCGTCTATTCCCCTCTAACCACTTGTTTCGTCTAATTACGCGGTCTCTCGACTTGTCCGCCACCATGCAATTCGTCGTCGCGTCTTCGATATTCCTGTCGTTCTCCCGTTGACGTGCAATTATTCCGACATTTGCAGCAAACTCGTCCGTCGTTTATCTCTCGCTGTTCTCTCTGCTTCTCTCGGCGGCATTGTCGTGACAGCCCCCTTTCTTCTTTTTTCCTTCTCTCTTTCCAAGTGTTGGACCGACTGTAAATCACCGACGAGGAAACGAATACGAACGGGTACCGGAATGGTTAGAACGAGTTCATACGCTTTAATTAATTACTTTTCGCCTCCGCGTTAGCGGAAGTTTCCTTTGGAAAAGCGGTTGTCGGACTCTTGGTGGCGCGCGACTCCATTACTCGTCTCTCTCTCTTTGAAAATTAGTCTGAGCATCGCGGCTCTAGGTGGAGGCGTGTGGGCGCGTGCGCCCAAGCGAGCGAGCGAAAGAACGAGCGGGCGGTCGCTTGGCCCGGCAGGGTAGTAGTTAGTCGGGGACGAAACGGCGGGTTAAACTCGCGCATAATGACGGCAGATTGAAAAAGTTTGTCGGGACCTCGGCAGCGGTCGGGACGGACGAGGTTGCTTTTTTCCTTCTCTCCGCGGGAATATCGCGTCGCAGTTCAACCGGCTTAAATAGAGGTTATGCGCGATTATCCTCTTTTGCTGCGTGCTTCCGCGCGCGATCATACCATTCTGCGAAAGCGCGAGAACGGTGCGAATGGAATTCTCGCGGGGGTGGTTCTTCTTGAAAGCGATATGAAATTGGGTTGCTCCGACGGTTGTACGATAATCTTTTCGCACCGTGCAGCAGTTCAGGGGAATTTCGTTGGTATAAAATTATTCGTTCGAGCAAGGTGGCATTCCATCTTTGTGTCGTCGTCAATTTCTCTGTATTCTTCCGCGATAGTTGTCTTTCGAACGGAGAAAGAACCAACGGAAAAGGTGAACGTCTCCCTCTTGAAAGCACGAGGAACAGGAATCGCGTCTGCGCGTCGTCTTTCATTTCGTTGGATCAGTGCGTCAGTAAAAGTAACGGTGGAACGGTCGTTAATTACAGACGTTTCTTCCATTTAGATGCATTCTCGCCCATGTACAGATACGTGAGAGTATCACGGACGAAGAAAGGAATCTCGAGATGCGCCAACTCTCGACGAATACGAAAAGTTTTCATTTCGTGGTGGTGTCGGGAGGAGAAGGGGGAAAGGTAGCATTTTCTTGCTACGACCACCGAAGCGTCGAACCACCACGACTGATTACAGATTCACTTATCGGTCCTCTTATTGTTCTCTCGATTCGATCCTCGGAATTTTTCTCGGCTGTCAATTCGCGTGAAAGAGTCGTCGACGTCCTTTCGAAACCCGTCGCGACATATTACCTTACGACCGTCGGTCGATCTTCCGAGCCGCGCGCGCGCGTCGGTTCTCCAGTCTCTGGTAATTTATCAATATCCCGCGTCTGCGGCAGTGTGCTGCCTTAAATCAACGTTAGTTTCTCGTCGATGTTTCGGAGCAAGTCACTCAGCGTCAGAGACCGCGAGCGTTCATCCCGATTTTTTGTTAGTGATTTTTCTGTCGTCGTGTCGCGGAGAAAAAGCACTCGCGTGACGAAAACACATATCGTCCCGCAGGCGAACGACATTGCGTGTTTTGCGAGGGATGAAGAAATCGTCAAACCGAGTTCCACCGAGAACTCGGTGAAACTTCTCGGAATGAGAGAAATTCGGTTCGGTTGATGGAATAAACTGCTGAAAGAGGTGTTCTTTCCGGAAGAAATTACATCTCCGTTTCATGTACAACAGTTGGATGAAAGTCAACTCGAAGTGCATCTTGGCCGCGTAGAAAGGGAAAAGAGGATAAGTCCACCGAAACGGCCAATGGCCTTACAGCCGGTTTTCCTTCTCCCCTTCCCTTTGGAAAACCGATATCCGTTGAAAGAGGTGTCTGTGGCACATTTCTTTACCGCCCATACATATCTGGACGACGACGACGACGACGACGACGACGACGACGACGATGCAAAGTGCACAAAAGCGACGAAATGTCGTTGGAAATAGCATTTTACAAGCCGCTCCCAGCTGGGGCTACGTTTCAAGGGGTAGGATACAAAACACGCGTGTGTGCGCGCGTCTATACAAAGACCGTGATAGAACATCGGGAACGATACGAGGAAAGCGTCTTACGGATGCCGATGCTCCTTGTCCGATTCCTCGACACAAATCGCTCTTATCCCCCCCCACGTCTCGGTGATTTATCGCGCGTTTGCTTCGTCCCGACTATCACTGAGCCTTTGCGGATTTCGGCGATAACGAGTAGTAAAATCTCGCCATCCCCGAAGAAACTTGTCCGACCGATAGCAAACCCTTAACCACCAAATTCTCTCGTCTCTATAATCTACGACGACCATCCCGTTTTCTCTGGCATTTGACCGTGGTCGTGACCATGAATCTTTGCCGAGAATTCATTTTCCCTAAGCACAGAGACAGCTTAATCCGGGCAGAGTTGCCGCACGAATGATAAAACGACGAGCAAAGAACGAGTGGAAAGAAGAAGAAGATGACGACGATGATGAAAAAGAACAAGACGGTCAAAAGTTTCTTAATTATGCGAGTGCGTGGCTGTCGGGGATAAGCCTCGAGGTTGAACCAATGTTCGTCGTCGCGTACGACGTCTCTATTTCGTCTCTCTCGTCTCACCTCGATTCTACACCGGTTCTCTCTTCTCTACGTGACGTGCACGTTGAACGTCCGACATTCGTCGCTCGATATATACCTCCAGGGAATGGAGGTCTGATCTCGTGTCCCTGTCGCACTCGGATGGCTCTTTGGCCATCCCTCGCCGCGGCGTCGCAGCTTCTCCTTGGTGGAGCTTCTTCATCGTTCACCCTCGCTTGCCTCGATTCATCTCTGTATATCCGGGCCGGGTTTACCGTGCGGTCGTTCGATTGCGTGGCACCGCTGATATGGAAATAAGATCGATACTATTGTTTCGCGGTTTGCACCACCGAAATTGGGTCGTATTTTATTTGCTCGGAAACCCATCAGGATAGTCACTGGGGATTCTCGGTAGCTCCCGAGCACACGCTTTGATTTATTGGTCGCCGATCGTGCTCTTCTTTCTTGATATTCATGATACAATTGCTTCTCGTCCATTTTCCGTTCGGAAAGGAAGGACATCATTCTCCCCTACTTGCAGTTTCGTCTTCGTAGTCGATTCCGATTATTTTTTTCTTTCTTTCTTTTTTCTTTTCATGCGTATTGTCGATCGAACGCTTCATCTGTACGCATTTCAGGTATGAAATTACATTTTCTCTTTTCTTTCTTTTTTTCTTTTGCTTTGACAGGCGCAGGTAGTTGAGTGATAATAGGACGCAACAACAGGCACGATACTCGCAGGATTATCGAATTACCAGAAAAAGCTCGTAGATGGCGAGATGTATCGTAAAATCTAGATGAAAATTACAGGGAAACTGCCACGTGCCTGGCATATTATTCTGAGCAAACGGGAGGACAAGAACGTGCGTGGACGGGCGCACGGGCGAAACGAAGGAAAAGAGGTGGAAAAGAGCAGCGTGACTATCGCATCTATTCGTATTACGTTGTGTCAAAGCCGACGCATCCATCATACGACCGCTGACAAGTCGCGGCCTCTTTTTCATCCGTGAACACGCGCGCGACACCATGCACACACGTGTAAACGTGCGTGAAACACACGGATCCTCGGCTCCTCCCTGAGGACGGCCGCGTTGTCAGACAACCCGCTGACGTGACCTCCAAGGTAACGTGTTTCTCGACCACGCTTTTTCAGGAATATTCGTAGAAACGTATCTCTCCGCGGTAATTTCATCCTTGTCATCGACCAATTGTTTTCTTTTCTTCCTACCGAGAGTGTCACTCAGTTTTTTGCGATGATTCGGTGGTTTGTTTCATATATGCAAATAAAAATGGTATTGTGATATCACGTGTCTTTTATTTTTTGTATGTATATATATATACGTGTGTGTGTGGCACTAAACAGAGACGAAATCGGTGCGAGTATACGCAGTTCCAACGTTCTCGAATTTCTTTGAAAAATGAATTACGAGCGAAGACGCCGTACAATTTTAATCCGCGCAGAACGTTCTGTGACGCACGGTTGCGACGTGACGCCTCCAAGCGTATAGTTTAATCGTTCGAAATTTTAGCGTACGAGTTTTTTGACGAACCGAAATTGATCAACGATTGTCAATGGAAACGTTTGTCTTTTCTTCGTCAAAGTAATAATGACAATAATAAATCGGTGAATGGTTTTTAAAAACAATCAGCTCCAAAGAGATCAAGAAGCAGCTTTTCATCCAATCTTCCTTCTCCTGCAGTCCATTTCAACGTGCTCCTTTTTTTGCGGCAGTAGATTCAGTCAGTGATTGGCACGACGAAGAATCCTCTTTCACGCGGGTTCGTTAACAGGCTGCCACCGGCAGGGACCGGATTATTCCCAATTATTTCGCGTCCGTCCATCGACTTGGCGATAAACGGTCGTACGCGCAACGGAAAGTACCACCGGGCGACAATTAATCGCGCGTATTACGCAAACGATGCGGAGATTGTTACTTTGCCGCGCATTCGCTGTGCACAAAAAAAAAAAGAGAGCACTCTCGAGGGAGAGACGTCCCCTTTGATGTCGCGGCTCTCTCTCTCTCTCTCTCTCTCTTCATTATCGACGCTACTCGGAGAAATTGCGATCAAAAGTAGACCGCGGGCGGCGGCGTTTCAACGATGGTCACACGGGCGGTTTTACTCTCGCTTTCGAGCGAGAGTTGCCGAGAGAAAGTAAATTCGCTCGCGAATTCCACTTGAAGGGAAAAAAGCATTCCCGTCGTTCTTCAGCGTCGCAACCATAAGCTAATCGTATTTAGATCGTACGTAGAAGAAAGGTGAAGCTCCGTGCAAGATGCCGTTCTACGGCATTCTAAGGAGGGAGCCGAGCGAAAACGAACCATTCTAATTACCGATGCAAGCGCAAAGGGAGGAGCAGCAGGCCACTCAATCCTCTTAGCGCGCATGCCGTATACGCTGACCGTTTTCTCTCTCTCCGTGTTGAGATTACGCGGAGCAACAAGCGAGCAGCAGGATATTCTTCGTTGTCCAGGGATGTACGCGCGAGCAGATAGGCTCTCTGGTGGATGACGGGGGTCGGTAGGCGGAAGGCGAGCCGGTACCCCGTAAGCCTTCTCGAAACTTGGCGAATACTTGGCTGAAACAAGAAACTTCTTGCATCGAGTGAATGTTGGATGAAAGACGGAAGGGATAAGACGGGAAGGTAGCGGCCGTGGCAGGGAGGGGATGTTCCGCAAGAAGTCGAGACTCGGTGCTTGCCGTTGCCGGCACTGTTCGCTCTCTTGCTCGTTGCTTCGTTGGTGAGATTGGTTTCTGTTCCGACGTTCCAGGCTACGTATGGACAGCTCGGAAGCTGTCTGCGCTAGCTCGTGCCTCTCCTCTTCGCTACAATTTCGCTATTGCCTCTTTCGCGTGTACACAGACGCATCCCTCTGTTTACTGCTGTTACCACTCGCCGCGGTGTTCTTCGATCCTCCGCGTGCAATTCTCTACGAGCTAATGGAACCTACCTACCGCTTCACCGTCTCTAGTTTATCACCACGTTTGAAGCTTCTTATCGAAATTTAGGCAGTCGAGCCGATGGATTATCGATACGACAACGAAGGTAAATCGTGCTGCGACCGATCGTAAAAAGCGTAGCCGATCGTTCAGGAATCCGACGAGAATTTATGGTCGTCGACTCTATTACACCAGGTGGAAAATGGTACTGCACACCTGTCATCCGCACACCGGCCGGAACGTTAAACGAAGATGAACGATGAGAACAAGCAGCTCGCGATGCAAAGACGCGTTGGTAGCTGATCGGCGCGTATCTCGCGGTCGCTATTGGGGATCGATCGTTGGGTTTGTTAAAAGCAGCGTAAACGGACGCAGAGGCATCTGTCTTGCGTGTAGTAACGTGAATGGAAGAGGTTGACGGTTGACGGTCGAACAAACCGGGACTCGAGCTCGCGAGCCGGGGCTTTTGAAGTCGCATAGTTTCCAGTTCCAGTGCTGGCACGCAGACATTGCGTGTCCGCGAAGACTTTGCCGTGTCGGAGAAAGGGATGAACGGCGGGGGGGGGGGGGGGGGAGTGAAGTGTGGTGGCGTGGCACGTGCAGCTACAACCGTTTGTCGTCACGTACCAGCACCGGCGCTACGTGAATAGTTTGCAAATTAAGATCGCGTACGCACGGCGAACGCGCTCGGACTACAGTGACCGGGTGATAGTCACGACAGGACACTCGAAGAATTGATTTGCTCGGTTATTGCGACTGGACGGATTCCTTCCGAGAACGCCGATGTTTTGGTAAAGAGTGGAACGGAAAATTGTTCGATTCGAGGAAGCAAAGCACGTTGCAGCGGAGGTGGTACTAAAGCCAAGATGGTCTAATCGACCGAGTCCATTTTACGAGAACGATCGACATTATTTTGAAACAGTCGCAGTGAAGAAATTGCATTATACCGCTGGATATTGACAAAAGCGTACCAAGTTCGATCTTAGTCTCTCTCATTTTTCTGCTTCACTCGAAGCTTTTACGATTCGACAAAGAAAGATGGTTATACCACGAGCTCGTACGCGCTTTGCAATTATTGTTGAGAAAACTGAACCGAGGCGCAATTTCTCCGACCGACGAATTATTTTACTGGCTCGTTTACTGTTCTACCGTTCCGCTATCGAGTGTAGAACGAGCATTCTTTGTCGTTGAAAAAATATCAACGACGATGGGCGAAGGCCGCTCGAGGATCCGTTCGAAGAGCGAGTACCTGTCGGATCGCATTTGGCTTCAACTACTCAGAAGGCAACCGCGGTTGACCGCAACAACGTCTATACTACTGCCAGTTGTGGCGTCCTGTTACATTGTCGGTGCGGCGAGCTGACTCGCGTAGATCCCGGTAAAGTCGGGCCGACCGACTCCTTAGTCAGGATCTCGAGGGAGATGGACGACGTCTCGGCAGGTAATTGCGCGAAAGCCCGTAGAGCAAAGAGCCGCAGGAGAAAGAGAAGAAGAGGAGAAGAGAGTGGAGTGGAAAAGTGTATTATCAGAGAGACGTCCCGGTTCCAGTTGGGCCGGGCTAGCATTAGAGATATTACACGGAGACCCAAGTAGTATTAAGGGTCATGTTGTACTTCGCGGCCGCGACGGCGAATCTCCGAAGAGAAATTTCGCGCGACGGTGAGTCGCGGCAGACGAGGCGTCCCGAACGTCTTCCAATAAGCGCGATGGAATCATAAATATTGGCGCGGCTACGCGATATTTCCACGAGAAGAAGGAATATGTGTGTCGGTTGGTTTTTTCTTTTTTTGATCGTTGCTACGTTTTTTAGTTGGCGTTTAATACAAAGCTGCGAGGAAAAGCTGGACGTATATTTCCTCTCCAGAAGGAATACGTCGGCGTTGTCTCCCATCGTGACATTTTATCGACTTCACTGGCGTCGAGATTAAACTGATGGAACGTTGGGAAGAGTGAGACAAAGAGAGACTGGGAAGATGAAAGACGATCTCGCGGTTGAAACCTGTACCTTTGCTTTGTTGTTCCAAGGATAGAGATAAATAAACAAATAAAGAAATCGGACGTTTTATATGGGCCGTGAATATTGCGTACAGTTTATGTCACCTGTCAAATGTCTTAACTCTAGCTTTTTCTGAAGATTCTTGAAACGAGACTCTCTTAGAAGAATGTCGGAGAACTGACGACAAAGTACTGATTTTTACAAATCAGTCGCCTGTCGAAGCAGCAACGTTTTTTTACCTTTTCGTTGCATGGTCGACTTCGCTACTGTAAGTAAGGAAGAAATCTGTGTCATCAGAGAAGTAACAGAGAGTAATTTTGTAAAAATGCAATAGAAAGGGGAATAGGTTCGATTAAACGACGTTGCTCGGCATGCTCCGTAATAACAATGTCACTTGACGAACGTTACGTTAACGATTCGGCCAGTGTGAAATCTTGGGGAAATATCGGTGCGTTACCGGAGGTAATTTACAAAGCGTTTCAAAGCGTATCTCGATAGTAGTTCGCCCCCGAGAAAGTAGCGAGACTTTCTATAATCCGATCCATATACCTGCAGGAATATTTCGCCGCTTTGCCACCGCGCACACCCTTTACCACCCTTCTCCCACAGTGCCGATAACGTAAAATTTTATGGCGACTCGTATAGAACGCGTGACTTCTTCTCCCCCACGACTCTGCCAAAGTCTGTCTGACATTTTTAAGAAATTCCTCACCGTCTCTCTTACCTGATCCCCTGGTCCCCGCCGTTTTCTTGCCGTCGCTCCCGGCTGACATTATGCTAACCAGGCTTCAACCCCCTCGATATTTCCAAGCTTCGACGCTTCTCGTGATCTACGAGCTCTCGCTATTCTACCCATTCTCCCTTATATCGCTTTTTCGCTTGTTAACGCGTTCCTCGCTCAGACGAGTACCGACTCATCCGCGAGTTTATACTCTCCCTACCGTGCGGGACAGTATTCGGCAAATCGAATCGAAAGCGGCTTTGCCAGTTTCGATTTGTTATTTCTGACCCCAAAAGTGGTTGTTTTTCCTTCGTTTCTCGTCGCATGACGAGAACTGCCTGCCCAATGTTTTTCGATCTACCATCTACCGGCACGTGCGGGCCAGCTTTCTGTCTGCGTAAATTTTCCTATCGATTTCCGCTGATCCGAAAGTGTGGTCGAATCGAAACTTTTCACGGACCGCAGAAACGATAGATTTCGACCAATTAACATCTTGGATATCGAGAGGAACTTCCGGCAATGGTGCAATATATGATTTATTTTGAAGGATTTGGTGCTCAGACGTGTTGCTGTCACGCGTATAGCATATTTCAGCGTTATTTCGACGACGGAAATTCGATACGCGCCGTCGCGTCGCCGGGACAGCAAAATCGGAGCGATCGTCGCCCGTCGACGTCGGTTTATCGAAAATTTATTCGTTCCACCGACATGTGACTGGCTCTCGCTTTGAAGAGAACCGACAGCCAACGAGCATCGTCACTGTTGACAAATGAAAGTTACTCGATATTGCGCCAATAAAATTCTATCCGTCCAATAAATGCCCAGTCCCTTCAAACAGCGACGCGCGCGGGCACGCGCTTCAAGAAATCTACCCTTTCCAGTGCGATCTGGGCACCGTGATTTTTCTTCCCCCCCTTCCATCTGTCGTTTTTGTTTCACGTTTTTTGCGCGACAATTTGTCAGTTTGTCTTTTCGTCTTAGACAAGATTGGCAAGATAATTATCTCCTTCGTTGAACCGTCAAACTCACATTTCGTCCAACTTGGACGCGCGAATACTGGGCGAAATTACTTGGTAAAATACGTTTTCGACGTGACGAACGGGACGCGTAAAGCTGTCGCGGCCGGAATTCGCAAAGACGCCGGAAAGTTGGAGCGAAACGAGTTGGCGAACGGAACACACCGCCGTTCCTAGACCGGAAGGTTTTACGTCGCCGCTCCGCGGTAAAAGGCCAGGCGAATCCCCAGGTGCATTCATATTTCTCTAGGATAGGCGGGTGCGGAACTGCGCGCAAATAACTCTTCCGACAAGTTTCCGCGAACTTGCGAACGCTTGTTCGCTGGTTCGAAGGCAGCACGGCGCGAGTATTTACATACTCGTTCGTGGCGCGACGATTCGTAGCGCGCTTTCTTCGCGAACCTCGTCCATCTTTTTCGACGAATAATTATCAGCCATTCTTCGACGTTTTACGAGCGTCACGGTGTCTTCTTCTTGCCCGTGAATCTGAAAGCGGCTTGATTTTCTTCAAACAATTTCGTCGAAATCGAACATCCCTGACTTGTATCTAGGCATCGTTCGATCTTCCTACTTGACTATATAACGATTTGGCAGAATCTTAATAGCGACGAGTTCACGAGGTAGAAAATGAAGTTTGCCAGCGGTGAAAAAGTCTAACAGACGATTCGGATTCACGAGTAATGCGACGAGGCGTCGAATATTTCCATCGGATATGGCCGAGGAGACGATCGGTCGTCGGAGATGGTCTTGGAGAGAAAAGGAAAAGCAGGGCGAGAGGGAGAGAGAAAGACCCTTCTCGATCGCAACGGCAATCAAACTTTCCCGTAACACAAATCAGATTTCCACGGTTACTCGCGCGTGTCCAAATCACCTCCGTCGCTCCCCTCCCCCGATTTCCTTTGCCGATCGTTGTCGCCGCCTCCTTGAATATTTATGACCGCGCTCCAGCCAAACGAGTTAGGAATCCTCGGCAAGGAGGATTTTTTCCATTCTGTCGTTAACGCGACGAATGAATCGGGACAATATTGGAAAATTACGCGCGTAACGTGCCATGAAACGAATTGATCGTCTGTCGCGCAACTACAAGACACCTCTGGACCCTTTCCGGACGGATAGGCGCGACTATATTTCACTGCTCCCGTGGGAGGATTACTTTCTCGCGAATCTCCCTACACCTATCCCTTCCCTTTCCTTTCCCGCGTTGTTTCATCTTGCCGATCCGTTCCCAGTCCGTTCTCTACTTTTCCTCCATGGCCGATAAATACGCGGCTTTTCTCGTTGCACTTGCCACGAGCCGACACATCGTCCCTGCCTGTCTGCTCCCTGCACCAACGTGTTCTGCTCGTTGCAACCAACCCCGTGCCGCGTCGTTGATGGACGAGGAGCCGCACTCATCCCCTTTCTATATACATCAATTTGGCGAGTTTGCGTATACGTATATATATATATATATATGTACGTAGACGCGCGAATCGAAGGGAGCCTGGGCGATATTTTCCCCAACTCCCTTCGTCCACCACCCCCGTCGATCTCGCGTTCCCTCAGCCGACGCTGCTTTCTGTTTCGTTCTTATCAATTCGAGCGTAATGTGTCTGCAGGATGAAATACATCGTGTTGCACTGGATCACAAAGAGCCGGCTGCTCTCGCTGCTCAAGGACCGTCGAGGGGTTCGGTCCATCTGTAGCCTGCAATTTCCGCTTTTGCTTTTCGCCGCGTTTTTCTTTTCGTCACGTCACGAATTTCTGTCCGCGGATTCTGTCCTTATCGTCGGCTTTATCATGCCGGGTACGGAATTATTGCGACACTTTCGCCTTGCGATCGACGCACTTTTGCAAACTTTCGTCGGTAAACCTGGTTCCACGACCAGATAGTGGAAATGCATTCGCGAGTGTACAAAACTCGAACGATGGAAGCGATTCAATCAGAGAGCTAGCAGCCTCGAGCAGCTGAGACATACCCCGATCGTTCCCGGCCGTTCCGTATGATTTACAGCAGGAGAACGAGCACGTACGACGAATTTCGCAGTACGCCGTGGAAAGGTACGTCTGTGGACGGTTATTGTTCTTCGCGGAAATTCGAGACGTGTCTCGTTACCCTTCTAAACTCACAGCTTCCCATTTTCTTTCACTTTACCGGAACGGTGGCAAGTTTTATTTGCACCAGTCGGAGAACGGAAGCACTTTGTACCGTGTAATGTTTTTCTTTGACAATTATCAATTCACAATTTCGTTCTACGTATCGTAAGAATTACCGATTTGATAACCGAGACAAAAATATCGAAGAAAGAATCTCCCCAGTGAGATTGTGCCGAGCCGTTCCGAGTGAGGATGTAAATGGAGAGAGGGAGTCGATGGAAATGCGAGAGGCCAGTGAATACGTGGACGGGATTTTTCACGAATCGATTATGGCAATTCAATCAGGAACACCGGGGAACCGGAGGTGGGAGGCGGCGAGGATTTGTCGTTTCGACGCGAGAGGCGGCGGACCTCGGGATGTGGTTTATCCGGACTTCCATCCGCGCCCTCTCGGATGTTCTCCATCCATTCCGCAGGAATTCTCCGTGTGTTTTCTTTCCGTTTCCGGATAGCTGGATAGAATGGAGTATGAGCAAATAGCTGGGCAGGGGGGAAGTTAACGGGATTGGTAAGTTTGTCGAATCGTGGCCAACTGTAAGTCGAACTGGGCAAAAATAACGGGGAAGAGTGGGAAATGGCACGTTACTTGAAAATTATTTCTACGTTGGAGAAGAGAAGAGAATTGAAACTCGGTTTTACGAATTTAAACAGTCGCAATTATTATATATTACCGTCGTCGGGCACGAGACGTCGTTTTTCATTTCCCGAATCACGATTCTCCTCGATTTCACTTTAATCAATTTCGTCGTCGTGACTCGCAGTCTGTTTGACCAGGAGAGATCATAGCAAGGAAAAAAGCAGACTGGTTGGGCGTGGAGGTTCGCGTGCGCGCGTCTTTTTACAAGTTTTTAATTCCCGGCCAGCCGCGTATCGGTCGCATAGTCGCGTCGGAGCGGCAGATATGCGACCTTGCTAACGGCCCCCGACGTTTAAAGCGCTTCGCGCCATAATTTCCTTGATTAAGCCGAGATACGTGGCGAGTTGCCAAGGAGGGTGGGTACAAGAGGACGAAGGGTGGCTGAGGGCGCGAGTGTCCGCTCGCTCGTAAATAACATCTCGAATTAAGCGTGTAATTTCCGTGCGAATTACGAGCGAGCCCCTTTCTTCTTTTGCTTCTCGATACTTTCGTTGCGATATAAAAAAAGAAAGAAAAAAAAAGAAAAAGAAAAAACGGGAGACGAGAGGGGAAAAAATAGAGAAGAAGACAAAAGGGAGAGGAAATTTACGAGCGTGGCGCAGCGAGGCGCGAGGTCCTGACGGGCTCCGTCAACGTGTTGGACACGGTCAGCGTGATATGATCGATGCCACTGCAGTCGGATTACGCGCCAACATTATCTACATAGCATTCGTCGTTTTAATGTCCTTTAACTCGTTCACTTTGTCCATACGATCGAGCAACTAAGCAACCAAGCAACAAGTATGGTTGCTTGCAACTAAAAATATTTACAGATCGCTACATTTATTATGGCATTAAACTTTGCATCGTTCGACCCTTCGTTTGAACGAAGGAGCGTGCAAATATTTTACGCACTATATTTAATCAAGATGGAATTTTCTTTACCAATTATCAACACTTATCGATTGCTCATTTCTCTACCGTCGAGAATTAGTCAAGTTCTTCTTTTTGCGATTTCCAATTGCGTGTCACTCCTACAAAATGGTAGATTTCTTTTTCACGATTTTTCTCGCATTCGTGATATCGCTGGTGATGGTCGATTAAAAAGAGACGGGAAAATGACCTTTCGTCGAAGATTGAGAACACGCGAGTACCAGTACGCATCTGTTCCTCGTGATTGATGCGTAGATTGCGTTTGCGCGATGCGCACCTGCGTCTCCCAGCCTCGTCGCTTCGTTTTCAGATTCTCGAAACGTGCTACGGCTGATGAAAGAAGCGATCGATTCGTTTTTTTTCTTTTTTCTTCTCTTTCGAAAGGGAAAAACTTTCGCATTCGTTCGAATGTCACGCATTTTCTCTGATGAAATTCTGCCGCGGTAGGAAGCACTATTTGGTCACAATATTTTCGTACTTGCTATATTTCGGATTTGTAATAATAATTTGTAACTTTCCACGATACGCTAAATGTTCAATTGACGTTTCTTAGAATTTCTAGACATTGTTCCGAAATTTTTATTAATTCCCGAGATGTATTAATAAAAAACTTTTGGTATAATACGTGCAATTTTGTTCACGCAGATATGATCAATCTTTTCACAGTCCAAAATTATGGAAAACGTGAAAATTACTATAAAAAATGAACTATTTACCAGCACGACGCAAGTGCCTGATGATTTGAAGTTTAATAGTAAATAAAGTACAAAATGGATCAACACGTTTGCTACGAACCGCTGACTTGTTACCGGAGGAGGCACTTTTATAAAATGAGAAAAAAACATTCAGCCGAGAAGGTGTTAATTTTCAATACGTCCAAAAATCTGAATATCTTTTGTTATATACAAATGAAAAACGACAAAATACGTACGTAATTTACAACAAGTTGGAATAAAAATAAACTCGATGACTACCATGAATTTCGCTATCAAACATTTTGCAAAATCAATTAGAATATGAAGATGATGCAAAAAGTTTAATATTTTGTTGAATATTTCATGTTTCTTTCAACGCTTCGTAGTCTGTTAAGCCAATCTGTATCCATTCCTCAATAGCAAGTACATTTTTCAAATAATTCTTATTGTGAATTGAATGTTTGCAAATACGAATCTCCAGTTCGTTCCGTATACATTTAATCATATTTAAAAATAGTCACAAATGTGTTGAATCGTTAGCCTGATAAAAACAGAATGTATCAAAAATTCCTACTTTTTTGAAATGATACTAATAAGTACTGCCACTTATCCATATTTCCTTCTATAAAATGTACATTGTCCCTTCCACATGCAAATATGCAATTTCAGACTGTAATGGAGTGTTTCACAGTTGCTCGGAGATTTTGAACTTTAAATTTTTCGTTCGACTATTTCTCCATGCTACACGCCGCCGCCCATCCAAGTTAAATAAATTTGCTCTCATCTGCAAAGATTATACTCTTCCAGAATGAAAAAGTTTTATTCATATACGTACGAATCTTGTTTTTCGCATTGCCTCTTTTTCTTAATTAATTAAAAATTTCTCGGCTATGGAAATTTTTTTCCCTTAAAATTCTATGTATATTTTTGGAATGCTACTTTTTATTTGGATACTCTTCTATATATATAACACAAAGCGAGTTTTCGTGCACTAATTTGGAACTTACTTGTTGCAAAATCTCTTTAGAACTCACTTTTCGCTGATTAGTAATACTATTGACATCTTTAAAGGATTTTATGATGTAAGAATAATAAGAAGAATAATTTCTTGACTTTTTATTTTATGATAATTTTATGACAAAATAAATAATCAAATCGCTACTCTATCATAGTTTATTTCGTCTTCGCTCGCAAATTATTTAAACTTAAGATAATTTTGGTATGCTTGGTTTAAATAATTGAAACAATATACGAATTTTATTCACGGCTAAAGTTCTTTTGCATCATTGCGATGTTATTGTACTTCTTATGCCTCATATACGTCGATAATACAAGCGAAGAAGAGGCGAGATTACGTGAAGAAATAAAGTCGAAAATAAAGGATAAAGGAATTTTTTTGTTTTCGAATAAATGAATAAATAATTTAATATTCTTCCAGTACGTGGCACTTATGCACTTAACGACGGCTTGTATGAATGAATCTTGATGCAGATAATAACGTTATTACGTTAAACGGCGAAAGGGTTAATATGACGATCAATGCTGTAGTAGTTGAACAACTGTTTACATAATAACTGGATAAAATTTGACATAGTATGAAACAAAATAATGAAAACTGAAATAATTCCACAATCAAATAGTGTTTGAAAATATTATTTTTATATTTAGATAGATAGTGCTTAAATAAGAAAATATTTCATGCTTAAATCAAATGCTGTTTTAGAATAGTAATTGAGCAAATATTATTTACACTCTCGTAAACTCTAGAAAAATAGGAGAAGAGTTTCTTGTATTTTCAATTTCACGTGAATGTATGAGTGGCTGTAGTCATATTGTGTTTCGTGAAAATTATTGACGTGTTGTAACGAGTGATTCGGATGATTGTTCTGCAAATAAGAATAATAAAATAATTTGATATTAAACGGGAAATTCTTATAGTACAGAAAAAGAAGGATATATACTCTCTGTAAAAAAAATGCAGGTATTTTGGAATTCAAAATTTTCAAAAACAGATATTTTCGTAACTAATTTTCTCGTCAGCAGTGGCAAACTATTAAGAATAGTTGAAGAACCCGAGTTTATTAAACTGTTTTCGAAAGTAAGTAAATTAAAATGCCATCTATGCCTATAAAAACAGAATTTGAAACTTTTGTATCAAGTATTATAAAAGAACTGCCATTGTTGGGACCTTTAGTAACATCGATAGCGTGAATGTATCATCAATTTCTCTCTTGATGTCGTGGAATGAATCTCGAATGATTCTTAATATCCTTCGAATAGTAATCTGTATTTGCCGTAACTGAACTCTTGATTGCCAAGTCACGATTACCGAATAATGGATGATATGCTAAAATGCCGTATATCGACCTTTGGTATCGATTCGTAGATGGAATCGTGGACTAACCCCCCTCGTTGCCTGCGAGTCTGTTCCGTACAAGAATTGGCTAGCTGGTATTGGCTAGTCGTTTTAAAATATGGACCTGTTTTGACTGTAACGTATGTAATCCGTTCAACCAAAAACGAAAGTCAAAAATCAGATCGAAGGATCGACGCTGATCATACTTGAAGATATAAAACAAATAGATCCACGAGTCAGTAACCAAGCTTGACAACAATAATAAATGCTACTGATACAGATAAATTGATCGCGACGAGTCTGAGACAGTAAATTTCTTCATACCGATAAGAAATCCTGAACGGTTCTTATATTTATCCATGTAAAAGGATTACATAATTTTAATATATTGCAACCGTTTAATTTTAACATAATGCACTAAAGACGACACTCAAAGTGCTCGAATATGCTTCACATTTAGGTGAAGCTATTTGTAAAATACACTGGAGAGAACTAAAACCCACAAGATTCTAATCAATCAAATAAGACTGTTGCTTCGAAGACAATCGTAATTTGTATTTTTGTTGCCAAAAAATAAATAAAATAACGTGTACGATTACTGATGATGACAATATTTTTATTTTCAAAATTTAATTATCAAGAAAACCTAAAAATTGATAAAGGTGGCAATATTATTCATCAAATCGATCAAATGGAAATGAAACTCTGACAGTTGATTATTATAGCTTATTTAACCGCCATCAGTGTTGTTTTCGCTTAATTTAACCTGCACTGTTAACGTAATTAGATTGATTAAATTGAACACATAGAAAAATGGAAAATATTACGTTTTTATACAAATCTCTATCATGAAAGTTATTTTTTCGGAGTGTTCTGCGACACAATTCTGTACATTTTTTCCAATGTTGTTATTAATCATTAGAGCAAGCTTTGATGTCGAAATTTTCGAATCCTTTTTTATTTCACGAAGAACAAACTTTTGTTCTCTTGCACTTAATTTATTTGGTCGACCTTGTTTGTTCGCCACACGTTCGGCAGTTTGCCTATAAGATTTTCCGTCTTTGTGCATTTTATCACTGAAAGTGATTTTAGCGGGGGTAACCCAGAAAATCGGGCCTGTTCAGGTGCAACGCTAATGCAACGAAAATTATTGGTTGATTTAGGTCACGTGATTCGTGAGAGGGCGTGGGGTAGACCTCGAGTAGGAGTGGCATTGTCTCGTACTGAGCGATCGCGCATGTAATTTGTTTCCTATCGATTCAAATGTTTGCACATCAATAAAATTTTATGGCAAAAATTAAATTATTATATCTGGGCTTTTCAGTGAGACGAATCGTACTGGGGCACAAGTCGTGCAGTTTTTTGTTTCTGGGCTTTTCAATGAGACGAATCGTACTGGGGCACAAGTCGTGCAGTTTTTTTGACAATGAAGGGCGATTGTTATATTTCGTGGATGCTCAAGTATATAAAACCTCGTTCTCAACAAATGTCTTGTAAAAATTAATTTGTGTGAAAATTTTCAGTTATTTATAAATAAAACATTTTTAAATTTTGAAATTGTCTTGTTTGCAATAATATTATTACTTGAAATAACATTTAATGGAGATATTATTATATGAATTAGCATTAAAATATATATTTGTGTGAATTACTATTTCTTTATGAAAATACTATTTCAATAAAGTATGTTATCTGCTAAATTCTGTGTCACTCGAGGAAATAAAAATATTTTGCTTCTATTTGTCTATTTCAAAAATCTAATTTTTTTCCAGCCTGGCGATCTTGGTATCTTTAGAGTACGCCACGTAAAGTCGGTTATTTACAACATTAGGAACAGAGGTTCACAAGATTTTTCGGCGATTGGAAAAATGTACAACACAAATTCAATTCAACTCCGAGTTTTCTAACTAATAATGCGAAAAAATTAAAATGGTGTCCGAAAATAAGACTTTAATACTAACTGTAGATGGGACAATTTATAGATATCGAGACAAAAGTTATTTTTGTTTTAATTTAGTGACTACCCTGTATATAGCGTTGTTTTCTGTCTCTTTCTGTCTCATACTCGTATCTTTAACATTACATTATTTTACACTCTTTATTATATTTTTCTCTTTCTTTCTCACACTCGTACTTTTAACATTATATTACTTTACAAGCATTATACAGGGTGGACAATTACCAACAATGACGACAAAAAGATAGTACACATTAAATTTTCATGATTTTATTTATGATTACAATGAATGTGAATAATATAACTAATGACTGAGACATTGATGATCCAATCTATAGTACAATAAATATCTGCCTTCCAACTAAAAACATAAATAGTAGCGATAACAGCTGCGATAAAATTATTTATACACTTTATATAGAATATTTTATTTTCACTAGAAATCAAATTAAGGGCGAGTTTAGACAATATTTAATTTATTATTTATTTTACATTTTGTAAAGAAAAGTCGCTATGAGATGCGGCAAAAAAACTAAATGAAAGTGGAATTAGCACTACATTGACGTTAAAGCAAGAAAAATATTCCACAACAAAAATTTTATTTCTCTCAATCGAAAAAGGTATGTGTAATTAGTTAAAAAAATCCCGAAAGGTAACGGAAAAAGTATTGTACCGAAAGTTTTTTTATTAATATCTCGGAAATTTTATTTTATTATTATTTTTTTTATTAATACCTGAAACTAAAATTTCTTCCCTCAAAATTTCATATTGATCAGGAACTGATGCATTTCGAAACTATAATAGCCGAGTTTCTTGTTGGTCGAGCAGAATCCCCTTATATACGTTCGTAAATGCTAATAAATCAACGAAATTGTTCTGCCATTCACCAGTGATATCCTTTCAACAACATTCGTTTCTCCGAACAAGAGTTTCGAAGAGAGCATTCTATCGCTGACAGCTCTCTCTTCCGCCCGGCTAAATATTAAGGAATTTAATTAAGGTAGATTCCATGGAACGAAACAGAAAAGTGGCGCGTGGACGGGACTACTTGCTTGCAAAGTACATTTCCTCGATCATACTGTTGACTCTGACGTCTGGCTGTCGCAAAGTATCCCAAGTTTCCCTCCGGTCGAAACTTACTTTCCTCGTTTAAATATTTGACCGAGTGAAATAAGTTTCTCGCGTCCCTTCGTCTACTACTCGACGAACGATCGACGGTCACCAATTTGCGAACGAGTTTTCTTTCCTCCGCTGCAGCCGTTCGCTATGTCTCGTCGACGTCCTGATTATCGACATCAGGATTTTAACCAGCGATCCGTCGCACGCATCAGTCGAGCGGCGCGCCCCGGTTAGTTCGTTAGTGGAATCGAACGCCAACGATGCAATGATTTTGTGGTTGGGAATTGTTAGGACGAGGATTCTCGTATCACGATATATTGTTACTGGTTCCCGCCTGGCATTTAAGATATTTTATATTGAAAATCAATCGTTCAAAACCGTTTAAACGGGAAACTTTTTACAGTTTTACAGTTTCGCCGCGAAAATAAAAAAAGGTGCAAGAAAAACTGTAAATTAACGGGAGATCGTAGCAGTTGGAGTGACACTTTTATACAACCGCCTTTATACTGCACAGTTTGAACTTTCCAAAAATTGCTCGGCTGACAAATTTCTTTTCGTTTACGTTGTCGTTGCACCGTCGTCATATGGCTGCGAGTCGCGTTAAACTGACGCACGGTATCTTCTCACGAGTCTCTGTTAGTCTCGGTCCATGAAGAGGCGAGAGGCAAACGGCGCGGATTATTCTGACGAGTGTACGGGCCGGAAGTCGTAGCTAATGCTACAGGCGGGAAAACGTTGGTACCTGGTCCGTGTCCACCCGTCGTGTCCCTTTCTATTTTTTATGACGCCCCACAGGGCGGTTGCAAATGCTTGCACGCGTACACCGCAACGAGAGATCGTACTGGGTGTACGCGATCGGACGGGAGGAAAGGAGTGAAAGAGGAAGAGGAAGAGGACGGGGACGGGGACGGGGACGGGGACGGGGGAGGCGTGCGAGAGAGTTGGCTCTCTCTCGTTGGTATTTCCAATTTCACAGAGCGTGGGTTAACGAGGCCCGAGGGCTGGAGAAGTTAGGGCGACCAAGCCTCTGAAACATCCTCCGTCCCCGCCAAAAGTGAGCCCTATGGTCCCAGTGTTACACCTCTTCACCCTGCTCCCTCTCTCTGTCATTCGCTCGGCCAGTTTCTGGCGGCGCACCCCTTTAAACGCGGTGCCCTACCGCGCGCGCTCACCGGGTTCCGGTACATTACCTTTGCTGATTACCGGCCTGCCTCGCGGAGTATGTCACCCAGTCACCCTCGAGACACATACCTTTTGCAATCCAGCCATCCTTTCCTATGGCTGGCTTCTGCGTATCTCCGAGATGTAGGCGTCGAGGGAAACGTTCGAGACGTTCGTCTGGTGTTTCTCTCCTGAGATTTAAACGATTTCTCGATTTCACAGTGATTTCCTCCATCGTGTGTCTGTTGTTTCGGCCGAATTCCATCTCGTCGAGAGTTTATCAGATATATCATGTCGCGCGTGTATATACGTTGTTCGTTTTTCACGGCTCGACGTTTGATGCACTCTCGCGAGTGAATATGATTCGAGGAAATATTGTTGCGACATCGTAATAAAGAATGTTGTATTCACGTTTCAGAGCAGCCCAGAAGTTAAATCTTTCTTCGAGCCCCCATCGTCGTCGTCGATCCGGTGACGAGAACATCAACTCTGACGAGCAACCAATTTTTCCGAATGGATACGCCGCCCTCCTTCTCAAGTCACCGCCTCCAGCGCCACCGGCTCTCTTACGAAGGATAGGCGTCAAGGAGCTTACCGGTGTCGGCAAGGTAAATTACAGAGAATTCCTCGCATGCGTTACTCGGACCGATGATAGTGAGTGACCCTTCCACAGCTCGATACTTCGATCAAGCACACAGCTGCAAACACGCGTAGTAGGTTCAAGGCGGAAAGGTACTCCACTTCCGACTCGTTCGTCCATCGTTCAACCCAGAACCGCATGTGCTGGAAACGGTCTCGTCGCGATCCCGAATCCATCCTATTGGATTCTATCGTAGACACGCGACCTTCTCTCTAGTTCTTCCCGGCTATTGAAGCGAGGCCGCGTGCTTGCTCGTACAGGACGTCCAGAATGCCGCGTGGAAATCTTGGCGAGGGCGCGCGATTTGAAATGCAGATGAGCGTCTCGCACCACTATAAGCTGCGGCAGCTCTCCTCTCCTCTCCACTCCACACCACTCCACTCCACTCCACTCCACTCCACTCCACTTCTCTCCTCTTCGCTCCGCCTTCCACCTTCCACCTTCCACCTTCCACCTTCCACCTTTCTCTTGCCGTTCCCGCCCGGATTTTCTTCCATCGCGACGCGTCCTTCTTACCGTGATTACCTGTTCGCTTGAATATTCGCCGTTCCGAGAATGATTTACCGTCGTGCTACTTAAAACCAACTGTAGTTCAATATCAATGGAACTGATACAGCTTAGTTATAAGGGAATAAGTCGGTAAGCTTTTAAAAAAAAAAAAGCTCACTTTTAAAAAAAAAAAAGTTATTATTATACCTTAAATCTGTAATTCTAATGTTAGTGATAGTGCGAAAAACCTTACCTTGTCCGACGTAACTTCAAGCGGCTGAAGAGATGAATCGGATGGAAGAATTATTTTTTTCTTTAAATATCATTTTTTAATGTTTTTTTTTTCAAAGTCTTTAGCATTTTCTATGCAAGACACGTGCATTTTTTTCTATTCCATCACGTAGCTTACGAAAAGATATATTTAGATACGTTTATGATATGACCTTCAAATAATCTTGAACGCAAAAATTATTAAATTAACTTATGTTGAGCGAGATTCCAGATTAGGACGACGACAGAAGTGATCTGGCGAAAGACACGTTTAATTTAATGAACTGAAACGATGAGTGACAGATTGCACAGCCCTCTCAATAACTTTAAGCTTGATATCAGCACAATTCTATGTATTCCTTCACATGTTCTGGCTGTAGACATTTCCCGTAAATGTATCCCTTTCCCTTTAATGTATTCCACGAGAAAACACTCTAAAGGTGTGAGAGCCGGCCATAATACTGGCCCGTTGTGTTCAATCCAACTATTCTAGAACTTCTTGTTGAGGACCTGTGTTGCAGTGTGTAAAAAGTGTATCGGATATCCATCGTGCTGATATAATCTTAGACGGTGATACATCTTCTAATCTAATAAACCTTCCTAATTCGTCTTTGAAAAATTTAGTGTAACTTTGTCCAGTTTGCGTACCGTTGACAAAGTGAGGTCCAATAATTCTATTACTTGTACAAATTCCGCACCAAACATTTAGAATCCAGTCTTTTCCCTATCCATCTAAATTACCATAGATTCTCAACCGACCAATAATGCATATTTCCTTGGCTTAACGCCTAAACAATGTTTTTGTGATGATCAAACATGACAAAAATCTGTTGATTTCAAAATCACTTTTGTTGTCATCCTAATCTGGAATCTCGCTCAACATAAATTCCACATTAATTTAAGAATTTTTACATTCAACTTTATTTGAACGTATTCTTTTATGAGCTACATGATAAAATGAACACGTTTCCTGCATAAAACTTGCTAATAAATTTGAAAAAAAGAACGTTAAAAAATGATATTTTTAAAAAAATAGTTCTTCCATCCGATTCGTCTCTTCAATCAGTTCAAGTTCATAAATGGAGAAAATATTCAGGTGGCTTAGTTTTGATGAAACACCAAAGTGTTTAGAATCTATGTGTATCTAATTTTAATAAAATGAAATTTTAATAAAATCTATAAGTTTAAATTTAGAGATACGTATAAATTTAAATGTTACAAACAGAAAATTAAGAAATAATAGATTTACATAGATTTACAAAACCAAATAAATATTTTATGCAAGTAGCCATCTTATCCGAATTGTCCGGATTAGATGACTCGACTAAGAAATACATATTTTGAGATCAATTTTTAGTTTATTATTCAACTTTAGACCTCGTTCATATTAAATGTACCTCTCATTTGAGAGATTTTCTCGAAAAGTCTGTTTCAACAGTTGAAAATATGAATCAACTTTTACTTTATTCATACCCTTGTGCCTCCTTAACGTAGGATCCGGAATGCCAAAAACTTTAAATGTCGCACGCATACCACCCATTTTGTCACTTTGAACCTTCATTTGTTCATAATTCTCTACTGTTAGATTCAGTTTTTCAGGATTCTCTAGAAAAATATTACTAACTATTATACACGATTTCATGACGAATCGACTCTCTTTTAAAAAAAGTCCTTTTTATAATGATACGACAATACCTCACGATAGAAATCATAACCTCCAAACACTGCATTGCGAAAGTTATTACTTTTTGATAAGATGTTGGTAAATTATAATTTAAAGGATATGTAGAAATATTTTGAGACTGAGTCAATTATGCACGTTGTACATGAACTTATTTTTCAAATGAAAACAAACAAAAAGTTATGTACATAGCTTGTGATCAAGATACAGTATATAGTATGTATACTAAAAAAAGCTGAAAATTGACATTTGATAACTTGTATTAGACTTATGCTGTGTGTATCAAATAAAGTGGAACGTGCAAATAATTTTGTTTGCAAAACTACTTTTCATTTGTTTTTGAGACAACGATTCGCGAAAACACGTTTGTTTGATTCTTTGCTATGAAGAAACAGAGACGACAACACGTTCCAGAATTTTTAAGAAGCCAGAGTATTAGATATCGGTACATAAAAGGAGAATCTTTCGTTGCAAAATAAATGCATCGTAGCGAGACGTGACTACTATTGTTGAAAATTAATACGTGAGAAATAAAGGCTTACCGTTTAGCAGCCAGTAAGGCTAATTAAAACTGGGTAAAGTCGTTGGATGGTGAGAAAGAGGAGTTATAAGCAAAGATACCCAGCTCCAGCTGGTTTTAAAAATAAGTTTGCTTGCACGGAGAAAAGTTCGAACAAAGGCGTGTCAAATGCGACGCGCGTAAAAATCAATGAAACGTTGGATTAGACCTAAAAGAAGTCGAAAACGAACTTGGCCGGCAGTAAATCGAGTATGTATCGGTACACCTCGACAGGTCTGTGGATTTCTATTGTAGATGCAACAACGAATCGACGTCGATTCAATCGATTTACCTGAAAATTTGCTCTCACTTTTGACGTGTGTACTTTAATGTACTGTACAGCGAAACAACTAAGATGACAGCGAATCGAGGGAAATGGAGCGAGAAACGATCCAAGTGAGGATTAGGCGGCTAACGTGACAGTCGTGCAGTGGTGGTACGCGAGCTTTGGCCGCGTAATTATCGTTTCTATGAGAAACGTGGCGGGGAGTGGCAGCATGCGCGCAACTGTCGAGTCCGGTCGGCCACCTCACAGACAGTCGAATATTTAGTGTCTCTATGAAGAGAGTAATTAAACCGGCCGTTGGCGCGTCTAACACTGGCCAAACGTGGCTTTGCTTTGGCTTTCTGCTCGTTTAGTCGCGAGCCGTCTCTGGCGTGGCCGGTAGTCGGATTCATCCCCCCTCTCCGCGCTCTCTCTCTCTCTCTCTCTCTCTCTCTCTCTCTCTCTCACACGCGAGCGTTTTACCGGATGCAAGAGACTTTAACGGTACGCTCCTCTGGTCGTCTGTCAGTCCGTCTGTCCGTACTATTGCCGACGGTACTTTCGAGCCGCACTGTCGGCTTCCAATTTGGCTTCCAGCCGATGCGACAAAGCTATGTTCTGGTTTCATCATTTAAGTACAAACTTCTGTTTCGGCTCGACGGTATCATTTGCTGGGCAAATTGCGTGCCGGTTCGCGTGCAACCGAACACGTTCACAGCTCTTGAACCATGTACTTTTTTCTCTCCTTGTTAGCATCATCGATATATATATATATATATCCTCGTCGAGTCACGCACAAAAATTGGCGAAATTAATTTGGGAAAAGAAATTAAACATTTTATTGTATTATATAATACAATCGAGAAGAAAAATAAGAAAGAAAAAACGGAATTTATCAATTACGGTTTAATGCGAATGGAGGGGGGAGGTCGGTCTCGAAATCTTTTTGCCTTTTGGTGAATCGAGCCGATGAAGAGGCGCGTGCAGCCTGGCAGGCTGGAATTCTCAGAAGGCAAACATTGTGATTTCCGGCGAATCTCGATCCAATATGCGACCCGTGTGGCCTCAATCTACGAAAGAAAAACCATCGGTGGGCAGATTGGACGGGACGCTGGCGCAACTGGGGAAGATTCAGTCTGCGAGTTGGACAAACGCAAAGTCAATAATCCATCGGTAGAAGGAAAAGAGAGGAGCGTGATTTTTATAGACTCGTAGGACTGTGTACCACTTATTTTCTCTTTTTCCTTGGGGCTGGTTCGCCGATGTGAAAGAAGGACGTAACGCGAGCGCGAGCACGAGCACGGGAAACGAAGAGATGGAAAATGGTAGCCGAGATTGCGGCCAGCGTCGTGAGAGCTGGACGAAATGAACCGTGATCAGGCCGAAGCCCGTGGTTCCTATCCTGAAAACAAACGGCAACTCTCTTACGATCACCTGTGAGACAAAGACACGAGGAAGAAGGTGGGTTGGCACACGATTTGTCTATAGAGATCCTTCTCGTGACACTCAATTCGCCGGAAAGGGGAGTAGTACAACGGGAGTGGGAAATGAACGCCGTGAAATGAAATTTTAAAACCGGACAAATGGGATGCACTCCCGATCGAGACGACTCGTTTCACACGAGGTGAGAGAAAAATGTAGCAACTATTTTTTGATCTCGTTTCCGTCTCGTCTGTCGAGGGGATGATAACTATGAAAAACGAAAAAACTCAATGTGATGTACTTTGTCGCATTGAATTTGATCAAAAATAGTGATTTCAAGGAGGCGTTTAATTCTGAATAATTTCGAATCTTTCGTGACGTCGGACGACCGACGTTTGTTTAGTCCCCAGAGTTATCGTGGTGATTTGGCGAGGTGTTCTGTATACCGAGAATGCGAGCGAGGAGAGAATGAATATGCGTGAGAATGTACTGATTACGAGGTATGGAACAGCATCTCCGACATTCCGTTCCCAGGCGATAGTGGACGTTCCGGATGCAAAGTCGCAACACGCCATCTATAACTATTATGTTATAAAACGAGTGAAAGTCAAAGGTTCTTCTCATTTCGTTCAGTCCTACTTGTAACTTTAAAAGAGTTCATCATCGAAATCCGCGCAGTTCCAATTCTTCTATGTCCATATATACACATATATATCAATGCTCAGTTTCTATTTCTATATATATATATATATAGCCTGTGGTGAATTGAATGTTAAGTTTTGTATAAACATCAGTTAAGAATACACACGTGTGTGTATACACATATATCTTACAGAGTGTCACTTCATTATCAGCTAAGCTCTTGGTGATCTTTCCTCTGACTTCTAACGTGCTAGACTAGAGAACACTGCGGATCCCAGCTAGAATCGGACGTACGTGCCGGTTGATCCAGAAGGTTGCACCATTCGTGACTGAACCCGGGTTCGCGATAGTTGGCGCTCCGTTTCTGCACGAACCATCGGTTCAAACAGTCGTGGTTACCTTTTTAATTTCATCCATACTAGACTAGACTAGACTAGAGTTTGTTAACAACGCGCGACGAGTTTGTTTCAATCAAACATCGTAATTCGTTTCTTCGTCGGACTGTTTCGACGACGAATGGATCGAACTTTAGCGAGTGAAAACAGAATCAGCAAAGAAGGGGGGAGTAATCAGGGTTCGCGAATAGGGAAGATAGATTTATGGGGGAGAAAGTGACCGTAGACGTGCGGCGCGAAAAGTTTTCCCCGGAAATAATTTCGCTAATTCGAGAGAATCGACGCATACGGTGGAACGTGTTGTCCCGTGTAGCCTGGGAGAGGAAAAGTTTTATGGGCTGTTCGATGCGCTTGGACTGCTACTTACCAGCCTCGGCATTATTCATTTATTAATAGCTCGTTGGCGAGTCTTCCCTCCCTTCGTTCCCTCTCGATAAACAGGTTTTTCCTCCGAGAGAGTTTTCTTAATAAGTTGTTATATATATGTCAACGGTGGTAAAAGAAAATACGGCATCTATCGCCACGGGAGGATCGATCGATCGCAGTTATTCGCAGCATAGCCTGGAGATAGACGCGAGGACATGCGCAATTTGATGGAGGAAACTGCTAACCAGGATACGTCGCGGTCAGTGCTTTAAACCGACGCGTTTGCCAGGGTTTATTGAAATGTTGGTCGGTCTTAGGCGGCCCCTAGTCTCCCTCTGGGTTCAAGACGAGAGGGTTGCCAACGGAGAGGGGACCCTCCCTGACCTCGGAATACCTAATGAGGACTTTTGATTTTCCCTGAGCCACGACCCGAGCAGGACAAAGCCCAAGTCTTGACCAATTGCGCGTGTTATCGGTTTCGGAGAGAGATCCATGAAAGTTATTTCGGCGATTCGTTTTAACATAATTATTAAATTATGCAGCGACAAAAGGTTTGTCCGACAGTACTGTAACTCGATTTTACACGATTCGAACAGAGGACCGATAACAAACTCGGGGCGAATGGGGTTATTTTAATAATGAATTAATTCGAAGGGCGTTATAGGCAGTGAGAAGATCGACGCAGGGGTGGTCCGTAGGGAGCATGGGTACCACGCGGACCACGTGGTACCCACAGGATAATTGGAGGTCAGTGCGGTTTTAGGGACTCCTCCGGCCCCTTCCGAACCGTTCTACGCGATCCCTTACGTACCGGCTAGTACGTACAGCAGTTCGACTGCTGGCATTATCCGGATTCCTGATTCGCTTTGCTGCATAATAATTAAGGATTTTGCGTGTGACGATGGAGTATCCTGTTACCGTGCACCGGCACAAAGCAGTTTCGTTTCCGTATAAACCTAGCTACAATCACCGCGGAATTAGCTTTGCTCCTAGATTGCCTTCCTACTTCGATGAATGAACATCGTCCTAGAAATCTGAGCGAGCGTGATCTGCGATAAATACACCAATGAATCACCCATAGATTGTAATCTCTCTGAAGGATAAATTCCACTTGTCTGATCAAATTCACTTGTATCTCCCGAGACCCGTACCTCGTCATCGTTCAAAATTCTCAGACGTGGTGTGAATTTATGAGAAAAGTGATGAAATTTGAGAGCATAGTAACACAAGCAGAGAATAATTGCGCACGTAGGTTCTTTAGATCGTCTTTTTCTTTCAACGGCTTTGGCGATGATCCTGTGGCTGTGGTCGGGAAACGACCAGTTTAATTAGCGAGTGAAGTTTGATCCGATTTCAATGCAGATGCAATTAAATGAGCGCACAAACGAGTGATAGGGGCTAGGAGGAAACGAGCCACGGAATTATTTCGTTGCTGGCCCGTGGAATTATCGATCATCGGCTGTCTTTCTCCGCGTTCGCCAAATTTCCCTAGTTCGTAATCGCATTCGTACGTCTGAAAATATGTACGTTCGAATAAGCGGCAAGGAGAGATCACAAATGACACGTGTCAAAACGTTGAGAAAACGACCCGTCTGCTTCATCGCTGTTGGTATTTATGAGAAATTGTATACTTTCACTGTTTGATATTAACACAATTAGATTTAATTAATTATTGTTGAATTAACGTTATTATCGCTAAAGAAGTGTCAGAAATTTTTTTTAACTCTGACTGGATTGGTATTTGCGTCATCTTCAAAACTGACTAGATGTGCGTTTAGAAACGGTGAAAATTCAACGTGGAAAAATTGCGGGGAATCGCGACACGCGATCAACTTTCCAATGTGTTACCTGTAATTGAAGGATCTATATTCACCTTTGGGAAGCAAAATGTTTTCACGCGTTTCATCGGGATCCGCGCTTTCGTCCAAGGCGCGGCTCTACGTCACGAGACGAGGTGGAGAGAGAGAGAGAGAGAGAGAGAGGTGAGGCGCGGCTGAACCTGCTGGCAAAAGTATTTCAAAATGAATTCCTGTTTAATTCAACTCTCGGTCCAGTCGAGAAACCGCGCGCGCATTCTCGCCCGTGGGCGGCGCTGCGTTAAACAAACCAATTAATAATTACCACGTAACTGGCTGCACCGTGTTCTTTTTCGCTGCGATTTTCCTCGCATTTTTTCCGCGTTTCCTCGTGTTTCCGCACTCCGGCATGAGAAACAAAGGGACAAATTCTGGGACACGTTCACGCGTATCACGTATCATCACGAGCTTTCAGAATGCCGGAGTAACGTTCACGCGAAATGATAGCAGAGTGCAACGCTTGAGAACCGCGTGTGCCAGCTTTCACGCAAGCTCGTTCATTACGGATCGTTTATAATATCTCTGTTCTAATAAAATTTTGTTTTCGATCAGTCTATCGCGTTCTTTGCGAATTTCCCAATTCTCTTACTCTTTTACTAATTACCAGGACGAGATACGTGGTATGCTGATGTTTGTCGACATAGCTGAGCTCGTGCCGATGCACCAAGTTTTATATTTTTCATCGCTTGTTGAAATTGAATTTTCAAAGCAACGTATAGTGAAACACGGAGAACGGTTAAAACGCTGAAGGTTGGAATCTGTTTCATTCAGGAGATCGTGCACCTGTTTTCGACGAGTTTACACGTGCAGGAGGTCGATAATTTTGGCAGCGGTGTGTTTCGCCACTCGGTTCAGAAAAGGTCGCACGCATTAGCACTTTTATCGCGTGAATTTATTCGAACCATTCCGTGGTGTTGCGAACCAAGGGACGTCGGGAAACGCTTTTACGAGCCTGTGAATTTATCAGGAACGCGAGAGAAGCGAAGAGGGTGGGAAGAGGATGGGAAGATGATGGAAGACACCGGTGGTGACCGTGTGTTCCACACCACTCGTCCGCGGACGTTAGTTTTGACAGGCTAATCCGTAAAGAAGCGTGATCGTTTGACGAGCCACTTGAATTATTTGCTCGGCTAAGTGTATATTTTTACGGAAGCGGGTCGTCGCTTGTCACCTGTCACTCGTCAAAGTGTGCCGACCAACTAATGTCAGATCACGTATTCGTTTGAAACCGAATTTGTGATCGCGGTGAAAGCTGTACGACTAGTTTTTTTGTTTTCTTTTCCATCAAATTTATTGTTAATAAAACTTTAGGTAACGAATATCTACAGGAAAATTCACATCGTTCGCAAAATCTTGTCAACGGTTGGAACGGTTCGCAAATGTAATTTTGTAAAGGCCCGTTGAAACCTTTTTGGTCACATTATGATCAGAGTTGGGATATAATTTGCAAGTGAATGGTATTTAAATAATTGCATCCGTTAACTGTGAGAATTAATCGATTGGTAGCAGAGTAGCGCTAGTTTATCATTACAGATTTTGTAAAAGACTGTAAAAAAGGGAGAAAGAAAGAGGGAGAAAAACACAATAAAATAAATGCAAACAAACAGTGTTAAAAACGAATACGCATTCGCAATTTAGGAAGGGTAACAGAACGATTTGTACGATTGAAAGATGTAACAGTTCAACGATGGATTATGTATACGAGCCAGTCGATTTACAACGCAAAGAGATTTGTTCGGCGGGACAAAAGCCACGGTGGAAACGCGTTTGTCGCGTGTTTTCTCCCGTACGTAAAGTTCTTGCGTTGGAAAAATTTATTGGCTGACCGGATTTCGATCGCAGAAATGAGAAATTCCAGAGAAAACGACCGACCGTGCTCCCGCTCGATGCCGCGTAAAATTACAGTGAAATTCACGCAGCACGCTTCGTTCGTTCGTACACGATTGAATTGGCATGGTTGGGCTGAAAAGCGTGTCCAGTTGGGATTTAAAGCGCGCACCTCGATTCACGCGTGCACCGTTTTGTTTTAAATACTGGAGGGCAGATGCTACCGACAATGCTCCTTGTTCGCAGACGCACTTGCACCGAGTACGAGCCATGTGTATATATTTCGTGCATCGGTTTCTGTTAGATCCTCTCGCCGGCTCGTTCGCAAAGTTTCTATCGTAATTACCTATTCTAAGCGGTTTAACGAGCCGTGGCTCCGCTAAACACCCTTGCAGCTATCATCTTGTTAGTCGGCGAGTAGTTTGGCCCCGCGGTCGCGGATCCACGCAGCTTCCTATTATTTCGATTTTGATTTCTTCGACGTTTCCTAAAAAGGAGTGAATGTGGAAAAACGACTGTAACTGGTACAGTTAGCGACAAAAAGACGACACTCCGTTAATTTATCAATTTTTGTTTCACGCGTAAATTGGTAGATAATATAAATTTATCCGGAAATATATAAAAGGAAAATTAGAGTGATTATAATGATAGGATATGTATAAAAAGTATTTACATTTTATTTATGTTTCGATATATGTAAATATTTCGTAGAGACTCCGTTACAGAGACTTGTGTTTTATTACGGAAATCACTCGTTTTGGTATTATCTAATTTTTTAATCCCTGTTTTTCGTAATTGGAGCCATTCACGTTCAATGTATTGTTTTGATTCATCAATTGGCATATATTGCGTTTTCGCAAGTGTATTATTCGCCGAATGTTATCGACGATGTTGAAATGCAATATCTCTGGCCAATCTAAAACTTGAATTTTTTCATTTTGCGGAAAATGTTTTGCCGTGTACATGGAGCCGTTGTAGCATGTGTTTGTTATATTTTTTGTTATCATGAATAAATACAATCTCGTTTTTCATGGTAATCACCCATTTGAAGGCGACTTAACAATTGAGTTTCTTTTTTTTTTAAATCGTGGTGATAATAGTTGACATCTGGTCTGTCCACATTGAACTTTCTTTCATTTGTAAATTATTTTTGATCACTTTTGTTTCAGTTGGACATGATTTTCCGCAAATTATAATCGAGTACTTTTGTATCGATTTGTCAAGTATTTACGATGTCATAAAACGCATCGATAGTATTTTTTACGTTTGTTGCAACATCAGCACTTGTTGCAATTTGCCTAGCAGTCATCTTCGAATTTTTTTAATCAACTTGTATCGTCTCTGTTTCTGTTTCAGATTCTAGCAATTTTTATTATAGAATATTTTTCCTCAAACTTTCTTTCTAGAGCTGTATGTTACAGCTTGTTCGTAGCTCTGTTGTCAGCCAAGTTTGTTCTATTCTTTATTACTGTGTATATTATGATAAATACTATTTAATAGAGAGTCAACGCTTTACAGAACGCTGAGAGATGAAAATGCGTGGCATGTCTTATTCTGTCCGATAAATTTTCTTCGATTGTCATTCAATTATCAAAACACGAAGAACTTTGCGGTGTCCTATCTTTTCGTCCCTGAATGTAGATGCTTTACTTTCGTCTTTCACTTTGTTTCTTCTATGGTTTTAATAAAAAACTGTACGGACAAAGAGGGATAAAAAGAACCGGTGTACCACGTATATATGTTCTGTTTGCACGGCCAATGAGTGTTTCGGTGTAAACGAAACCAAATGAGACAAGATGCACGCAGCAGGTTGCGGCGAACGGTATACAGACCACGTATCGAGGAAACGTTGTTTAATTTCAGCGAACATGCCCGGTGCGTCGGGGCTTTCCGCGTATCGCGAGCGAATAATACAATTTCGAACGTAAAGCAACCGCAGTTCCAAACGAAATTTCACCCGTCATTCTTTTCCACCGTTCGTTCAAACCTCAATTTCTCTTCTTCGTGTCCAGTTTGCCAAGCGCCATCTTTCATCCAAGAAATCCACCTAAATCTCCATTGTCTCGAAAGCCAAGGAGAATCGAGACTAATCATGGGACAGCAGAATTTAATATAGAAAGTTGTGAAACGTCGCGCAAAGCCTTGGAACGTTCGACGAACATTGGACGATCGCGAGTCCCTCGAGGGTCAGAGGCTGCATGAAACGGTCCCACTCCCTCTCCGAGTTCCCTTCGTCTCTTTCTCTTTCTCTCTGGCGTTCTGTCGAATCGGTGCCGCTTTAATAAATGTCCCTGACGCGTGGTCGGCAAGGGTACAAATCGCCTGGAACCGCAGACACAATGCTTAGTAATGGTGAGCGACGGGTTCGTGCACTGTCCCCCGGCATTACCGGCTCCTGGTAGCGCGATACCCATTCGTTATGTTCCTTGGCTATGCCGGCGTGGGCCGTGCTCGTCCAGCGCGATTTGATTTCGGCGCAAATCGCTGAACAAACGACCTTAATTAATCCAGCTCACCCGTTTGACCGTTGCTAGCTGTGCTCTATCGCCATCTGACGCGAGTCTATTCCGAACCGTCATCTCTCCCCTGAGCGATCGAGAGCGTTTCCAGTCATTTCGCCATTCGTCACTTTTCCAAACCCCTTCTGATTTACTCGAAACAATTACGTACGTATCTTTTTTTACTCCAATTTTCACGGGTAACGTTCAAATTTCCGCGGTAACGTAGGAGAATGTACGGTGACGCGAAGAATCTCCTCGTCGCGTAAGGAACGGTGGAATTCTGCGGCGGTACGAAATTCCTCGCGCAAACTCCTCAGAAATTCTCGAGACGTCGACGATAGGACGAGACTGGTGGTAATACCGTAAAATTCGGTACGTGGCCGTGCTTATGGATTATCGATATTTACCTGGCTGGCGCGTACGTCTCGCCACGAGAGAGCCAGATCCCGTCCTGGATCCTGAATAAACAATATTCTTGCAGCTACTGGAGAGAGAGCCGGTGGACCGTCGCGTCGTCTCGGAAGTATTCATACGTCCGTCACCTTCTCCCGAATTCCCTTTGAATTTTACGCTTTACACCGTCTTCGTATCCTCTGCGTTTCAAGTTTATTACGGTGCATATCGGTCGCAACAAAGCTGCTCGACGATATCTCCGGAGACGGATAAAATATACAGACAACCCATGGCTAGCAGCCGTCCTTTGCCTCGGATAGACACGGCCATCTGTTTTCAATCTTTGAAACGTCTTTTTGGAACGTCAAATTTTTACGCAACTTTTCCTTCTTTTCCTTCGAAGTATCATTCGTTATTAATCGTGATTTCTGATCCGAGGAAAAAGGAAAAAGAGGGATCGCGTAATTCACCGTCCCTCGTCGTCTGCGAAACAAAACAAAAAAAATTAGGGGTTCATTGGTTTGCGACAGCAGCGAAACGTGATAGCGAGTGAACGGGAGGAAGAAAGAGACGGGAGGAAGGGAGGGAAAATTGCGTTGCAAACGAGTAACACGAGTCGTTAGCGGCTAATCCAACAGAGAGCAGGAAATGTAGGGGACAGGGGACGAAGCACCGCGAGTTCACCCCCCGATGACGGGTTGAGTCGAGCTCAAGAGTTTGCGCGAAAACAAGCGGACAGGTTTCGGAGGGGTCGAGTAGCGAAAGGCGGTGGCGCAGATGAGCGACACGGGTCAGAACATGGGGCAACGCGAGGACCAGTAACGCTGTTGATTCAAGTGGGCGCGTGATAAAAATGACAATGACGAGTTAATGCAATAACTGTGTACCTTCGGACCCTTGTGCACGCGTATCTCGTTTGCGTTTGCTGCTGGTGTTTGCTACACCAGCGACTACAAGTAGATAATATTTAGCAATGTGGATATCACGAGAAATCTCGATTATTCCTTCTTACTCGATTAAACCATCATACTGTTCAACCATTTAGCGACTTCAAAGTGTTTTATCGTAGATTGATACGGATACCGACATGTTATTTGTTACACTGGCACACTGTATGAAAGTATTCAAACATTTACGAGAGGAAATTTTGAAAATGAACGTATTACGTACGTTACACGGATTATATTGGCAAACTTTGAAAGCAAAACAAAAGTTATTAAAATAAACTTAATTATTTTCTTAGAATGTAACTTGAAAAATTTTATCAATATATTAGGTTGGAGAAAAAAATTACTGCAAATGAAAGGAGAATTTTTGATGAAAAACAATAGCAGTGTATCGTCCATTTTGTTCGATTACTTTTGCCATCTTTCGGGCAAAACTTTATGATTCCACGTTCAAATAAATAAATTCTTATCTCTTTCGACGAAAAGAAAAAAAAACAGTTCCAAGAACGATTCGATATCCTCATCAGCAGTGATATTTAGCAAACCAGTTCTGATACTGTCGTAATTTTAAGGCTTCCTTGCCATACACGTCGCATAATTTTTTATGAGCTTGTACAGTTTTTTTCCTCTTTGAAGATGTTACACCAGAATATAACGAAAATGTTCCTTTCTGACTTTCCATTTTGAAGTTTATATCAAACGAAAGCTCGAACAATCAGATATGAGATTATGCAGTGAATTTGCGATTTAAAATGAAGTTTGTTACATTTTAAGATAAAAATGCAATTACTTTTCGGCCAACCCAACATATAGATATTTACCGATGCCAACCGAGCACGGCGTGGATATATCAGAACATGATTCACTCGCATCGTTCAAATATTCGTTGCACCGAATGCATAATGAGCGAGAGAAACGTCCCGTCGATACTCGGAGCGCGACATTTCGCGAGCGCGGAAACAAACGCGACGACTTGTGGAGGATAGCGTACTGTACGCGTATCCATCCGCGGCGGACTGTTTTCCCTTTCGCTCTCGTTATCCCCTCTTCGCTTGTTCCGGATCTCCATTCGGCGTAGACAGAGACGCGGGAAACTAGGAGTCGGGAAGGGATTCGGATAAACTGTGGCCGATGGAAACTGTATTCCTGGTATTTAGCGCGGGCCCTACCAATTTACTTCGCGTGGGCAATAAACCCCAGCTAAACGGGATTAATGCACGGCAGTTTTGTACACTCCCAACGTTCGATATTCCTCCTATGGTTCCTGCTTTCGCACCACCGTGCGAAATTATTCTCAAGTCTATTTTCACAATTATCCTTCTTAATTCCTTAATTTTCCGCTACATTATCGTCGAGCTTGAGAACTATATCATCTCTGCTTCAGTTGGGATTCGGACCATAGGGATATCGCGATCGGGCTAATACACGCTGTTAGTCGCATATAAATGCTTGTTTCAAATTGAAAATGGTCTTGTACACGCGAAGGGAGCAGGATCGAATATTTTAATCTAGGTCTGCTGTCAACTGGTTTAGACTTAAACTTTTCCTTAATCGAATAACTTTACATAAAAGACTGGCGGCTTAATGAAATCGATTCGATTGCTAATTTGCAATTTAAAAAACGCTCTTTCTCGACGGGAGCGGGATGTTACCGTCATCCTTCTTCCCTGTTCTCCTGTTACCTGATCCGAGAGAATTTCAGTAGACGTACAAAGGATTGCCCGGATTTCGGGTCTTGCGATTGTTTTTGGAGGTAATTGGCCGCTGGATGAGCGAGAACAGTGCGCGCCGGTCGAAGGCTAGTGCATAATTAATCCAGCGCCGGCTGACCTCGCGGTGCACCGACCACCGTTGCCGGTGTTTGCGCATTTCGAATCGGTCAGTTTGCAGCGGGGCCGATAGCCATTTTGGCCCGGAATACATTGACTTGTCTGCAACCGACGAAACACACCGTGGCTTTCTCCCCGATTGGCAGCGAAAGGTTCATCTTCCGTGGCTCTGCTCTCTCGCGATCGTTCATCGATTGCATGAAAAATTTCGACGTCAGGTGAAAGGAGTTTTGTCGAATTTGAACGACGCGTGACGTGACGTGTGAGTAGAGAAGGCAAATTCTGGTTTATCCCATAGATTTCCTCCTGGAGCTGCTGATTTCGGCGTCTTCTAGTGGCAGTCTAATCTTTATCCGCGGTTTGTTCTACTTTAATGATTTGCTCGTAAAAATAATTTCTTTTCCATTAGATGGTAGGCAAAGGTGATTCGGGATGGCCGGCGGAGAAGCGGGAATGGTGTTTACCGAGCTACCACCGACGTGTTCCAAGCGAACGAGTGCATCGAAAGCGACTTGCACAAAGAGAATATTCATAAAGTCACCAAGACCACCGCCCTTGTCCTCTAGGGTGTCGGCGGTAGAGGGTGGCATCGGTTGGGAGGGAGAGGAGGGTGGTGGAGGAAAGCAAGTTGTACGGGCTGGCTGAGCCGCTTAACTGGCAGACGATACCCATCTAGTTCGTCTACCCTCTTGGGCCACCCACCCGTTCCTCCACATCGGCTTCCCGAATCCTTCTTGCCAACGAGTAAGCTCTACCGACCGAAAACCGATCGTCGCGGCTTCGGATCTCAGGCACATAATAATTTATCGTCTCCCGTCGCATCGTCGGTGCAGCTGCGTGCCGGAGGAGGAAGCAGCATCGCATCGTCGTTTCAACGACGTGTTACGTAGTATCAATTTTATTAGAACGTGGCTTGAAAAGCGAAACTACCTATCGGTGGGTGCCGATAAAACGCGAGCTAAAATATCGAGTCGCGCGTCGCCTTTATTAGCCTCGCTATCCTCTACTCTCGACGTCGACGCGTGCATGAACCACGGGTACCATTTTAACGGATATTCCATAGACCTTTCGGAGACCGGTCTATCGGGGAGCGAGAGAGGGAGAGAGAGAGAGAGAGACTTTGTCGGTGATTTACGATTGCTATCGGGTTCGTTGTCGATCGAAACTCGATGGACACCGTCGAGGATCGAACATATTGTACGAGGGCCGCGGGGGGGGGGGGGGGGGG
>KQ435804.1:350356-365356 GCA_001276565.1 Melipona quadrifasciata
GTTACAAAGATCAAGGTCGGACAGATGAACCACGGAGAGGAGCGGGCTCGAATCAAATTTTATCGGCAACTCGTCCCGTTAACGCCCAAGGCCTTAGCCTGTTTTACATTTAAAACGCATTACCGTGCCGCTCACTTCGAATCCCATGCGGCGATAAAATGAAATTAATGGTCGCGCCCGCCAATTCGAGATATATCGATGGAACGAGCAAAGGGGAAACCAGACTGGGCTCTCTCGCGGCTCACGGACGCTCCGTTTCGATAGAGAGAAAGGAAGGGAGGGAGAAAGAGAGACACGACGAAAGAAAGGGACAGAGTAAGTAAGAGGGAGGAACAGGTGAACCAAGAGACGAGATAACGGTCTAGATAACGATCTCGCGCGACTCTTGACCGTTCCGATAGGAAAAATTGATTTCTTAACAGGCTCGCGTGTCGGAATGCTAAAGACCCGAGCTTTTGCCGACCTTTGCTCGTGTTACTTGCTCGAACGTGCAACACAACATCGTTCGAAGGAGCTTCACAAACGTATGAAATTTCACTCCTCGTCGAGAAGGTGAGTTCTACAGAGGGAAAAACTAATATTTTCATCGATTTGACGGAATCCTGGGCAAAGTTTGACTCTTTTCTATTTGGTTTGATCCAACTTGACTCGATGCTACAGCTTGGTAGCTAAAAAAGAGATCGGGCGGACATTGAGAGGTTTGCTGGTAAAGGTACGCGAATACGGTTCAATCTAAAAGCGGACTCGGGCAAAAAAGAACAGTGGAAACTTAGGAAACAGCCATTTCCCTGCATTAGGCGAGACGCTTTTTGCTCCTGGAGATTGTAGCTGGTGGGCATAGTTCGCGAGGGGCTATAGGAAATATGAGCAGACCCTCACGATAATAGACGAGCACTATTAATTAGGTAGATTAAACTTTAAGTGCCCATCGTTAGCCGGGGCTGTAGGTTCGTTATCCTCCAAACAGAATGAACGAAGAAAAAAGAAGAGAAGAAACAGAAAGGGAAAACAAAGCACACAGAGATTCGGTATCTTGCTCGTTTCTTCCCCCTTTTTCCCTTTCCGTTTTGTCGGCAAGAAATAAGCGTAAGAAACGACTGAGAATAGGTGATACTTGTGTGTTTTAAAGTGTCATCAAGTGGAATATAACAAGTAACACGCAATCATTGAATATTATTTCCTCTTGTGACCAGAGACGGAAGAAAATTTTCCTCGTCAGTTTCAATCATCGAAGACTCACCCAAGACTAGAAGCTAAAGTATTTCCTACAAACAATTATATCCAAAAATGTTTTAGACAAAAGTTGAATGGTTTCTAGAGAGGAATTATTTGATATAATTATCATTTCTTAATGATAGAAGGCGTTTAAAGATCAAGTTTTTTTTTTTCAAGTAAAATCGTAATCGATTCTGTTTAAAAAAAGTATTAAACCATCTATAAAAGCATTATTTCAGAAGATTGGAGATTTCAATTGAAATAATTCGGAATATCGATATTAATTATTTATTGTAATTAGAATAAAATGACAGTTGTCACAAAACATATTGAAAAAGAAGATCATTGACTTTTGTAATCTAATTCTCGAAGAATGTTTCAGATCGTTTAACACCAATGCAGTAACATTTCTACGTTCTTCAGCGGTTGTCGGTACATGAAGATATTTTTTAAGATATATCACAAAAGAAAAAAATCTAATGGATTCAAATCTGGCGGATGAGCTGGTTAATAAACCGATGAAAGAAAACGTTGATTCAATGCTTCTCTTCGGATATTACAATACGATTATAATATCACTTGTTTCAATAACTCAACGAGACACGATGAAAACACAATCCAAATACTGTTAGCAAGTGAAGAAAGAAACGTTATTAAACGGTTCAAAATAAAAGACAATCCGAGAAAGCATGAAACTGAGCCAAAAAGTTCGACTTTGAAAAAGTATCACACTGCAATATTTTAGTTAAAATGTCTTGATGACATTTTGATAAACGCTTTCTATGCATCAACATTAAAAAATAATAATCCCTCTCGAAACCATTCAACGATTTTTGTTTAAAACATTTTTTGCAAAAATATTTTAGTCTCTAGTCTTGGGTCTATCGTTGACCAAAGTCGTATCTGTTTTCTATCAAATAAAAGTTTCTCGTCAATCATCGACTAGACTGAATTGCGTTAAGGAAGAAAAGGAATCGCGAGTATAATAAAAACGTTGGAAGCCGCTATTTTCCTTTGCATTTCTCCCCTGACGCAGTTGCTCCCTTTTTGTCTTTCGCATCACTTCTTCGGTTACTGGCGTCGTTGCGTTTCTTCCGTACTCGACTCCCGCGGGACTTCCGGTTCACGAGCGTCCGCTTCTAATGGACTCCCTCAAGACCGACGTTCTTGTTCCAAGTGGACAGCGAAAGGAAGTAACAGCTTTAAGAGAAATTGCATTTGATCTGTTCTCGGTATCCTCTGACCTAACGGCAAAATTGAGAGATCGAAAAGGTGACGGCTTCCTTCTTCTTCTTTCACCTCATTTCTCCGTCTCGCTGATGTTAATTTCATCCGGTGAAATTTCCAGTTTGCTTTACCACCAGTTCTTTCTTTTAGTCTCTCCCCCCCCCACCCCTTTTCTTTGTCTCCTTTTCTTAGTTTTCAAATCTCTTTGATTTTCTTCGTGACTTTCTCTTTCCGCCGTTAGTCCGCTTTGGGCTCCGAGGAAATTCGTTTAGCAGATGCGATTATTGGTAACCTCCTTAAATTCCCTTTTGACAAAAGCTGTGTAAAGGAAAGCTACTTTTGCACGCCTTTTTAGCCACTAGAGTTAATTCTAAAAAGGAACTGTAGGAAAACATTGGGGAAGAAATATAGAGTCAACATTTTATTACGCGTTCCAGCAGACTGAAAGAAATCGGAAATTGCAACGATAATCTTAGTTTTTCATTTGCGAGATCTTTGTAACCTAAACAACTCGTACGTTGTATCGTCAGATGTTAACACGGTTTATCCAGACAATTAAATACTGCGAGTTTGTTCGTCAAGACGAGATGGGAATAAAAGAACGTAGAAATCATGCGTATTGCCTCGGTTTTTCCAGTCAATGTAATCGATAGCGGGACTATTCGCAGGACTGTGAACCGCGCCACTCCTTTCTCGAGATCTTCGACCCTTTCTTCCCCCCTGTGACCTGGTGCCGTTTCGAACTTTAATAAAATATCTGAAATACCAATATTGTTTCACGCCTCCGATCATCTCTGTCGCTTCGAGCGCTCATCCCTCAGACATCCCGCAGAATCGTCGGAAGTGGATCTCTGGAAAGCATAGACACGACGACGGTCGACGAGGCGGGTAGGAGCGAGGAAAGCGCAAGCACTCTTGGAGTGGCTGGGCTATTACGGTGTCGTTTCGAACGAAGGAAAAGTGCTCGTAGTAGACGGCGGAAGTCTGCAAAGTCCGCGCGGAGAGTAAACGGATCCTGTCAAACTTTGATTTTCAGGTTCAGCCGTCTGGTTCACCCGCGTTCGACGTGAACTTTCGCCGTGGCCCCTCGCATGCTCGTTTTGTCCGAGTAAGAAAGGGAAAAGACGGAGTGAAAACGGACGAAGGGAAAAGTTCCTTTCGAAAAAGGTTGAGCGTGCTCGCCTGCCCTAGCGACGAACAGAGGCTTAAATAATACCTCGATTCTTCGTCCGTAGTTGAGCGTCGTAATTGTTTGCTGGAATGCTCGGGACACGATGCTCGTAATTGTTTGAAATTTTCACTCGAAAACCCTCAAACGAATTTCCCTCTCCTCTGCTGGCTCCGAATTTCGAGAGATTCGGTAAGAACCGTACTCTCGAGACGCGCTCAGGTTTATCGAGAGAGATTAATTCTTGGCATTATGCCTGCGTGTTCATTGTCAATTATTACAGTTATACTCGAGATGAGTCCTGGTGTACGTAGTACGTCTTGGGAACATTTGCGAGATGCTTCTCGAGAACGATGTCTCTAATGCCTTCAAGTATGCATTACGTAGATGCATCGCAGATTCTCTGAACATTGTGCATCAACCGTTAAGCGCCCTAGAGTTATTATCTGGATAAAGGATCGGCTTTCTAACGACTTTTCCTCCCAATTTTGGCACAATTTTCTTACCGTTCCTTCAATAAGACGTTCATTTTTTATTACTAAACCGAGTAAACAAACATTCACAAGCTAACGGTAAGCACAGCTTTTTGATGTTGATGATGAAACGCCAATCTACATGATTTAAATCGTTTTCTTTTAAAAAAGTACAAAAACTATGCAACTTTTTCGACTCTGTGTGCGGTTGATTTCTCGTTTTAAAAACCGTACGAAAATGCTTTTCAAAAAAACATTTGTAACGAAACTGAACGCTGAGGTGTTCATTGAGAATTCGCTCCATCGTCGTTAATTTTATATATGATGCTGCAACTTGAAAATTAAACGAAACATCGTAAAGACAGAATTCCTGTCTTCTTTCTTAATGCCGAAGGGATTCAATTTAGAAACTCTACATATTTATCCTTTTGCCAAAGTAGAAAGGACTCGCGACATGCGAGGAATCCACTCTCGTTTCGTATTCCCTTTGCTGGAATTTTCCATCGAACCGAAAGCTAAAACGACCCGATACCAGTGATTTTTGCTGGCTGTTTCTTGCCGGTCGTAACGTGACGTTAGACGTTTAAGAACACGTAACGAGGGTTGCGCGGATTCTTTCGGACGCGCGTGTCAGTTGTTAACTGGTGCAAGAAACCGCCTTATGAACCGCGCGAGAGGGCAAAACAGTGTCGAAACGTCATCACGCAGTCGGGTAGCTAGCCACCGGCGGCAAAAACGTTAGTTTCACACAACTCGACCCTTCTCAGACCACAGGAACGGTCTGCTGGAAAACAATGCGTGTACACTGGTCCCCTCTTCTCCTTCCCTTCTTGTTTCCTCGTTTTTTTTTTTTTCTTTTTATCTTCTTTTCTTCTTCATACCAGCGTTCTTTTGTCCTCCTTGACGTTTCTACCGCATCAAATCTGAGACTACTTGTCGCCTTTTTTTGAAATCTGCTTCATCTACCACGTACGCTGCTATTGTTTCAACTGTGAAAAATGCTCGAGGATTTTGCGAATTGAATCTTCATAGTCGCAGAAGCGATATCCGAAGGTAGGAACAAAGTCTAAAAAGTCCCTTTCATCGTGGATTTACTGATTTTTCGAGATGTACAGTTTTCTTTAGGATCAAGACAAACTTGACGATAATTAACGTTCCGATAAAAAAAGAAACGCACGTCGAGAATTTTTTGTCCCAAAAATTGCAATAGTTTCTCAGTTTTAAGTATATTTAAGCATAACCCAGGCAAAACAAATAATAAATTTATTACTTCTCAATAATTTCCAGCGATATCACACCATATATGTACGGTTTGGTTACTCGTTATGGTCCGCAATCAGTTGCCAGCGCAAGTGGTTAATAAAATCTGACGTAAGAGTGATAAATACCAATGCAACGACACATTGACTTTCAGAAATACCATCGATCGATTGGTTGTCGAGAAGCGGAAAAACGTAAGAAACAGTAAGAAAACAACTCTTGGTCAACAGCGCTACCTCTCGGTCGTTTCGCCTCTTTTCCCCTTCATGGCGTCCTCTCTGTCTCATCTGTAGCGCACTTTTATCCTCGATCTTGCGTACGCGTTCGGTACGTGCCCAGGATGCTATATTAATCTCCATTTTCCCGGTCATGGTATCCGAGATTAAATTCAAAGACGTCCGCTCTCAGATAATTGTGTGAATGTATATAGTCATACCACTAAAACTCGGGCTTCTTTAAAGACAAGGATTCGATCGCACGTATGGAAAAATTTATTGGAAAAATCTTCACACTGAAACTACGTGTGTATATTGTTCAATTTTTTAGTAGAAAGTCAACTTTTTGCAAAGTTTGACGCAACGCGAGAAATCAGCGGGAGTTAAAAACGACGAGAGGAGATGGAATAAAATTTGAAAGCAGCGTTTTGAAAACCTCGCCTTTACCTTTCTTTTTAGCAGCATCGGCAGCTAGAGGAGGTTGAGCAACCGAATAAATAAGCGAAGATGGAGCAAATTCAACCCTACGTCGGATATATCCTTTTAAATTCTAGAGGTGCTAGAACTCGGGGGGAATACAGGTGGAATATATTATATACATTCGTGTACATGTGTACATATATATATATATGTATGTATGTATGTATATGTATATACGAATAAGAAGAAAAGGAAATCCATCCTCTCCTCTCGTCTGGAATTCTCTTTGCGTGATCCTTTCTTTTTTCTTTTCTCTGCGGGCGTTGTGTAGACGTATCCTTATCTGCCGCGGAAAAAAGGGAGTAATGGAGAAGGGAAAAAGAGAAAGATTCCGACGTTCTCGCGACTCTCCTTCGCGTTCTCCGTTTCAAGCGAGGAACTTGGGTTATTTGACTTGCTAATGAACTGAAAATACTCGGCAAGATTGTGGGAAGGAGAGACAGACTCATCACAGTTCGTCCAAGACCGGTTTCGCACCTTTTTCTCGTTTCGTCGCCCGCCATTGTCCTCGTTTTCTCGGTTTCCCTATAGACTTTGCCATCGCAAAATTTGTCGCTTCAACGGCAACGTACGTACGAGGAATTTACTCGGGTTGGAAATGAGATTAATTAGGTTAATGGTGTGGATATGCGAGAATCAACGAGAAGAAGATAAATCTGCCGTCAAATATTTGTTTCTATTCATCGACACGTGCTTTTTCGATACGTTCAAGGTTACTTTTCCGTCTCGGAGAGCTCAACCCTACGTAAAAATGAAAATGGGGGGCGAAACTATCAAAATGCCCTGCTCCTATTTTAACCTTTCATGCACACACACACACTTTCTGTTCTCGCTTTTTGACATTCAAATCAATTAATTTGAAAACCAGTTTAAATTAGCCAATCGCTTTAATTCCTCGCAAGTAACTTACGTCATTGTGTACTTGGAATTCATAAATCTGCCTAAAGGCTGACGAGTTATGCTCAGATAATTATTATTCCATAGATACAAATTGACCCAATAGCGAATTGTTCGACAAAAGTACGGAGACGTTACTAATTACAAGTTTTCCATTTTGAGAATATTACTCTCATTATTTCCGCGTGAATATTCCGCGTAAATGTTAATAGAGAAGGATGGGGAACATTAGCTAATTCTAATCACTTGTTTCATTCCCTCTCCTTTCTTCGTTTCATATGTGAGATTTTTAGTGTTGCATAAATATTTTCAACGACAAGTCACGGTACAGAGATAAATTTTGTTAAATAAATTCGATCCGGCCCATATAATTTTTGTGATGGAGTTGATGATGGACAGCTGCAAACGTAAATTTATTCAGGTTCATTGCACATCCTAGGGATAATAACGTAACAGTTTTCAACGAGTAAAGTCTGTATTCGTTTAATCGTAAAATTTTACATTCATTTGGGCTAAATGTGGTCGTTGTTGAAATGTTAAAAATACTAACCAAAATATAACATTTTATTAGATTTATCATTTATCCATTAATCCACAATGATTCATCCACAGAATGATTGGATTTTAATTGGTACGTACACACATAGCAAAATAACCTGTTTGTATTTACTCCAGTCTCCAATATCATGCTACATTCGTAGTTTAAGTTATGATTTCGATGATTTTTGAAGAAGGAAAAATTGCTATTCCGTAAAATTTCAATTCAAAGTTTAAATTTAATTTCTCTAAATTAAACATTAATAAGTATACATTATAAATAATATTTCAACAAGTAATTCTTATCTAAGAATATTGGAAAGAAAATCATGAGATAAGGAGTTAACCACTATCTGGTTTGCCGCACTGGTTACGAGTAATTACGAATAGGAAGCGTTTTTGGTTTTGTTTTCAAGTTGTAAAAATCACAACTTTGTATCTAAAAATTTTTTGCGTCCATCTTGTAAAAAAGAAATAATTAATGTTTTATTATCAATAAAAAGCATCGAACAGTGTTAATGTTACTGGTTTAATTTACTATTTCCCTTAAACGTCCGTGATTTCCACATTCTCCCCTATTCTTTCATCCTCTGGTTCGTTTTGCGAGAAAAGGGAACCTTGGTAACGTGACTTGGCTTTTATAAATAACGAAGATCAGATCTTGCCTGCTGGATCTTCGCGCCCTGGCTCTCTCGCAAATCTTAAAACTTTTAGGAAGCGTTTTGAGCTTTTCGTTCTTGGCGCCACCTTTCTCTCTTTCTCTCCCTCTGTTTACTGGGATGAGTGACGTCCGTCGAGGGTGCACGGTACAAGATAACCTTTGCGCCCGATGGGCGAAAAAGTTAAGTGTATAATTACTTTAGGATGACGAAGCTCGTCGCTCGCCAAGAATTCGCTGACTGTAATTTAAATCGACTGGAGGGTGGTTCCCGTTTCGACTAGCAAGGATAATTTGTAAATTCGTAAACGACAAGGAAGCAGTCCCAATCTTGCTTGTAAATTAATAGCGTCTCTCGCATATCCTTTGATTTCCCTCCGTTTCCTATATTTTTGCCGATTAATTGAGTCATTGATCAATTCGCGACTTTTGATTCCCATCGTTACAGCTGTAAACGGTTTTGGTTCTCTATTCAATTGAAATAAAAAAGAAGAACGACTTTGCCGGAGGTATTAAAATGTTAATAAGGACGGACCAATCTAATTGGCAAATAAAAGGAAAAGAAAAAAAATGGCCCGAAGCGAAGTTTTTGACCCACTGTTCAATTCCATCAGGCCGCTTCTCGTCGACCGTGAGCCGTTTCCTCTCGAGAATAAGCGCGTCCATCAAACGTCTCATTACGATGTAGTTTCTGTACCGTTCCACCCGTTGCGTCGCGCCGCGTCCTTCTTTTTTTCTTTTTTTTCTCTTCTTCTCCACCCTTATTCCTACCTCTGGCTCTTCCTCCGCCTACGTAGAGAGAGAAAGAGTATCTTATCCTTAATGAAAATGAGTAAAATAATTTGACGTGATCAGAGAAGGAGATGCAGTTAAATTAAACCCTTGTCAAAGGAAAACTCCGCGAAGCGGCGATTTAATAGAACGTGGAAGAAGGAAATAAAAAAAAGAGAGATAGAAAAAAGAAGAAGTAGAAATAAAAAGAGAAAAGGTAGAAAGAAAAAAAAAAGAAACAAAACGCAAAGTAGGGTTTGCGTAATTACTTGTTTTGCGGGATAATTCGATCCAGCTTGGCTATGTTTGAGGCGGAAAAGAAAAAGTGTAATTGTAATTCTAATATCTACGGGTTAACCGACGCGTAGGGATGCTTCGTACACGTTATTAGTTGCAATTGTTGCACGAAGCTTGATTATTGAAAATATCTTTCACGAGTGTCGCGATACTTCCTCGCTTGCGCTTCGCGGCATAATTTTATCCGTGGAAGCTCGGCATTGTTCGTACAACCTTCGCCAGTCTTCTCAACTGGAAGTCGATAATTTCCCAAACACACAGTGGGAAATGATCACGGAGCGCGTACATCGTAAATATCGTCGTCGATGTTGCGATCGTTGCAATGGATTTCCTTTTGAAAAACCGATCCACTTTGTCATCGGATTTACGAACGATGATACCTTCTCTCGTCGAGAGTACCGTCATCGCACTCGAAGCTTAAAACGTTCGAATGGAGCCATCGGTGCCGCTTTTTGGCGCTATATCGAATGATGGCTGATGAAGCGCAGGGTCGAACGCATTTTCGAAAAAGGGAGAAATCCGGGGCTGGAACGACGCGACGCAACGAAAGCGGGTACAGTGCGCTTAACGGAACGAGGTATAACGGGAGAAATCCCATCAAAGGCTGCGTGTAATTTTGCAGCGTGCACGCACCGTACGTACTTAGCCAGCACGCGGTACGCGTATCTCTCTCCTCTCTCTCTCTCCTCTCTCGGCCGCGGCCGATCGCACAGGCGCGCTCGCGCGTAACCCTGGCCTTTTCCTCTCTACCGGACATCCGTACAAAGTAGCAGCTTGATGGCCATCCCGGCGACGTATTACGAGACTCCGGGACGCTAAATTTTTAATGGCCGCGGCTTAATTGTGCTTTGAATCCGAGCGGTGGCCACGAGTCCGGCCAGAAAGAACCAGCAAATTAGGGGTGGAATGAGATGGAGAAGGGGAGGACGGTGTTCGTTTGGCTCGCGGGAGCGGGCGCTCTCTGATATTCATGCATAGATGAAATGTACCGAGAAGTACTACTGCTCCGAGCCTGCTATAAAATGCATTACCGAAAGAAACACCGTCGCGTTCCAATTATGACCGCGCCGAGAAACCAGCGATACCGATATACTATCGGCGTTTGAACTTTCCTTGTAAATTTCCCATTTCGCCACTTTAAATAATTCTCGCGAGAAATTTCCGTTGTGTCGTTCTGGCAATGTTTCTTTTAAACCGAACCGATATCGGTATCTACAATATCTACTTGACAGACGGCTAGTCGAAACTCGTTAATTACCTCTGAAACAGACGGCTGCTACTTTCGGCACAACTGGTTGCATCGCGACGGCAGCAACTTTCTCGTTCATTTTCAATCTTCCCCCCCAGTTTCCGATCCTTTTCTGTCCCTCTTTTTTTTTATTTACCCGACGACAAATTCTCGTTTTCTCTCCTCCTCGTTTTTCCACTATTTCATTTCATTGATTTCACTGGCTCGATGCGATGCGATCGATCGATCGATCGATCGATCGATCTTCCGTTCCTGGAAAAAGGATTTAATCGTTATATGTATGTCGATCATTTCCGTGTGTATTTTCACCGGCCGTTTTTTAGTTTGTTACAATATTATGTTATCCATTGAGGAACCTCCGTATCTGATTCTCCGGATTAGTTTTTTCCCACTGTGACACATCTTGCTGCCAGCTTCTGAATGGTTAGAGTTGCAGATCAACGTAGTCGATGTCGGAACCATGCTCTTCTGGGAAAGTAGCTCTCACGCCTAAAACAGTTGCCCACGATTGCTGTTGTCTCGATACTTGACAACTTTTGTCGTGAATTGACGAACAAATTCGTTTTCTTCACTTTTTCAATCCTCTTGTAATTGTGTCCCGATTCTCCGTGGCATTTAAACGAGATTCGAATAATTTGCACGTAGGCGCGCGCGCGCAGTTGAATCAAAGAAATACAAAGTCGAAAGACCAAAGAAATGTCGGAAAAGACTATTCTTTCTTATTGCTAGTAGTCGTGACGCGACGTCACTGCGAATTTTTAATTATATCTCATCAAGGCGAGTAATTCAACCCTCTTGAATGAAAGAAACGTTGGAGCAAAAGCGACACGTACATCTTCTCTGCACACACGTTCGCCAAGTACATCTTCGATTTGACAAAGACAAAACCTTTTGCACTATGTGAGAATCACCATGTGCACCTTCGTTGTGAACAATCTGCACACTTGGCCACGAGTTCAACTGTGTCTGCGGATTGCGTCAACAACCCTCGTTTTACAAAACACATCCATGAACGAAATAATATTTCGTAGTCGTCAAAAATTTGCGGTTACATATCGTTAATCGTTTACTCTGTTTCGAGAGAGACAAAGTTTGTTGTCTGGAATCGTAGAAACGATAAAATTTCGATCCCATGGAAGCGATTACCTTTCTCCTTGGCGCAGTTATTCGCGAGATGTATGTCGGAAAATTAAACGCGAGGGATGTAAGAACGGCGCAAGGTTTCACCGATGCCGTGGTAAAGCAACAACAAAAGGGTGGGTAGCACCAGAGGGCAAAGGTAGTGCACCCTCAGGTGTTGTTCCCGACTGGTGGCAACCCTTTCGGAGTAATAATCGGGAACGATACCCCAGAGAGACGTTCGAGCCACCACGCCGGTTATTAGAACGAATGATAATGATGAAGCGGTGCATACTAACGATGTTTATAATTCCAACTCTGAATGCTAACCTTATTCGATCTTACAATTCAACAATCTTCTCGCGTATTACTTCTTTTCGTTCAAATTCAGAGAGAGCTTCTTTTCTCCTTTTTGTTTTCTTCTTTTTTTAGAAACCGTCATTTCATCCAAACCTCAAACGATCAATATTAGGTCATCTCATAAGTTCGTTCATGAAAAGAAGAGACTATCGGTTCTAAATATTTCGCCATCGACTGTGCATAAACATTTGAAGAAAGTGGGAATGCCAAACTGAAAGTACAGGTGCCACAACAATTGACCGAAATTATACAGATCGCGCGACAACACGTGTACCTTTGCTTGCTTGCAACGCAGAACTGTTGGAGCGTTTGATAACCGGAGATGAAAAGTGGATTTTGTACAACAATCTCCAACGGAAACAAACTTGGACTAGGAGAGTAGAAGATCAACGGTGTGTTAAACCACATTCATACAAAATTTTGCTCTCTGTTTGGTGATACCAAGGAATTTTGTTTTTCGAGTTGCTTCCGGGTAATCAGATGATAAATTCAAAGAAATACCGTGCCCGCGTGGATGAACTAAGAGAAGCAAAAGCAATAAAACGCCCCAGATTCACAAATCGTGAAAAATTTTGATCGCGATAATGCCAGATCACACAGTGGTACAAAATATGCAAAGAAAAAAAAAAATTGCATGAATTTGATTGAGAAATTTTATCGCGTTCGCTATTTCGATTGTTGCAACAGCTGAAAAAAAATATAACAATATCGACGCCATAAACTATCGTTACCTCGGAAAAAACATGTTGATATTGACGCTATAAAAAAAAATTCTTCAAAAGATATTTTAATGAGGAACTAAAGAAATTTTACAGAATTGTAGAACAAATGTTTGGGGCAGCTTGTGGGATGCTCTAATAATAGCACTTTCTTCATTGTTCACCATCTAATTTTTGAGAATTCGAAATATCTGCTTTCGATACAGTTACTTGATACATTTGTTTATTTTACATGTACTCGTAACTGCACCGACAGGGATGGCAGGATTGGTAGATAAACGTGGCATTGGCACATCATCTTCTAACAGACAGCAATTCTTTTATCTACGCAAGTCGATTACGAATGGAGAGAGCGAGCGATCAGTAAACGTTAGCGATAATACGATTTGGAGATGAGTAAAGATCGAGATAACGCCGGTTAACGCCGGGAGGAAGAAGAGGGTTCGTTACGAGCTTCTTGCCTAAAGGTTTCAAGCTCACGTCCATAAATCCGATATAATTGGAAGCAATTGGAGCGTATTTAGATAGCAGAGGTCTTAAGGTGAAATTCTAATCGACGAACGGCGCGTACAGATTCAGATTGTTTTCCGTGACCAGTCTTCCGCCGAACTTTATTTATAATTCAGCGTTACCCACGACTGCGAGGGGTATTTAGAGGATTTAACTCGTCGATAATAAACACGACGACGACGAGCGCAATGTTGCTAGACGGTGTATCATTGAATCTCGCGGTGACGAAATTGTGACGAATTCGTAGTGAGCAACAGCAATCTACGTGGAGCGGCTGTAGCGAGTAGCAGAAGGATCGATTTCGAGAGATTTGACTCGGTAAGCGGCGCGCGAATAGTAGGGGTCTTCGATAGGCGCGCAGGGGTTGAACAGATTGGAGGTAGGGTACGTTCCGTCGCAGTTCAGGATGGACGGAATTTAGATTGCTTATTAAATGGCGAATAAATAACCGACGGCAAGGCGATGACTCGACGGAGCTTTCCCGTGTTTACGAAATTTCTTTCGAGAATCGTGAAAGAAGTTGTGTCGTTCGATTTCGGTTGGTTTCCGCTGCTTTCGAATCGAATTGACGGCACGACACGAGACGTCTGTTCGAGGTTTACCTTGGTCTGTTGCTAGAGCAGCAGAAGGTTAAAGAATGTTTCACGATTACGTTGGTCGAGCAAGAATTAGCTTTCCCGACTGTCGAAAGACAGACCGCGATATTTCAACGAAACGAAAGATTCGAAAGACTTTTCACGGTGAAGGTGGAACTCTTGGATTTCATGGAAAACGACCGAGTGAATCTCAGTCTAGGACACTGGGAATACGCTTCCGAAAGGAGACAAGTTCAACAACAGTTGACTTTTCGTGGAAACGTCTCAACTACACTTTTAATTTGAAAGGCTTGCAATTCCATCCACCGTTGCACCATTTTCGCGAAGAAAGTCGAGAAACGACTTTGTTCTTTCACAGTCGCGCAAACACCATTACGTGGTGTTTTATCGTTACGTGTGCCGTTATTCATTCGCCGTTCGTTTTACAGTGTTGTTTGTCAATTCAAACGAGCAACGCGATATTCATGAAATCGTCCCAAGAACGCAACTCTATTACTTTCTCCAGTTCTTCGTTTGTTTCTTCTTATTCGAAATTTGGAAATGCACGCCGACGTGCGGAAAGGAAGCAAAAAACTATTCTTACCGCGGCGGTAAAGTTGAAATTTGGGATCGATACTCCTCCAGTCCATCTCGATTTCGTACGATTCAGTTGAGCCACCGCTTGAGCCATGCTTCATTATTCACGAAAAGACATCCGACCCGCGGAAATAATTCACGAAGCTGGCTGTGAGAATTCAAATCGCGAAGGAGGATCCATTAGGTTCGCTCTAAAATTCCGATTCGATCGTCTGGCAAATTTACGTGATCTCATTCGATCCAGCACTACGGTTTTTGACGTCCTTTCGTTGTATCGTGTCATTTCTTTCTCTGTCGTTCCTTCGAGAAAAACCTCGGACCGATATTTCAAATCTTGAGTCTTTGTCCACACGTTGAATTTTCACACTCGATCACTTTCGTCAAAATTCTTTTTCTCCTTCGTTTTTTTTTTTTTTTTTTTATAAAACTTTATCCGTTTACCGGACAGATAAAAAACAGAGAGAGAGAGAGAGAGAGGCGCGTAAATATTCGAGCTTTGCAACTCGCAAATTCTGCAAACCTGCGAGATTCTTCGCTCGTTCTCCAAAGTATCCGGCAAGTATCCAGCGATGGGATTCTTCGGCCGTAGCGAAAATTTCCGTTTCGCGGCGAGTAACATGCCGGTTAACCGTCGTGACGGTTAGCTAGGAAGGAGGACGAAGGGAGAGGGGAG
>KQ435804.1:365370-409303 GCA_001276565.1 Melipona quadrifasciata
GCTTTTGTGGAAAATAATTGAGACATGAAATACCGACGTGGCGCGGGCGGGTTTTGACGTAAGCATTCCATTGTCTTGCGCCGCCTCCTTTAGGACAGGCGAGAGGATACGAAAAACAGAGAGGGCTGCAGTCGCGAGGAATAAAAGCTCTCTCGCGGTACCGCCTTAACCGGAGGGTGAAAGAACCCGGCAAAGCCAAGGAAACAGAGAGAGAAGGAGATATCCCTGTAGTTGGTATATTGCGCTCAAGCAAAGGATACTAGATTAAAACGCATCGTTGGTACATCCGTTGCTTCTCACGACTCTGTTCACCGGCCGTTTAAACGCGGATTACAAAGTTTATCAGTCGTGATTCGCTTTCTTGTTTTCCTTTCTTTGAATCGAGACGGCCGCCGCCAGCTGAATCTTCTCAATTGATCAGCTGCTCGAGTCGAGAGATCGATGAGATAAAATGAAAACAGGACTTGACGAAGAAACGGGAATGAAAATTATTTCCGATTGGCGAAGCGTGTCGTGACAACGGCACCGAGTAACAACCGCAATTTGAATTTTACGCGTGTCCTCTCCAAGAGCAAAATACCGCACTCGGGATGTCAAAGTTTGCTCGAATGACATGTAACGCGTGGTGAATGTTTCCAGGTGGGTGCACGCGAAATGAAAAAACGGGTCCAGTCTCGGTTCGTTATTTCGTTAATTTTAATTGCTTTCCCCTTCCCCCTTTTTTCTACTCTAGTTCCTACGAAAAAACAAATTGTCGTAACTGTGATCGTATCAGACATCGTGAAACTCTCATTCGAGTCGTAACTTTCTCGATAAAATTTCAACAGTGATCAATCCGTGACCATTAAAGCATACCAATCGACGCGTTTCACTCGACTAGGCGAGTTTGTACAGTTGAAAATTTGCTAAACGGGAACAATTGCTTTGGAGTAGGAAAGAAAATGCAAAAGAGAGAATAGCGAAAGTAGTAGACTAGAAGAAGAGGAAAAAGAAGGTGGAACACGTGGAGAGGAAAGCTTGATCCCCAGGATCTGGTGTCTCGTTCGCAATTTGCAACTGGTACATCGGACATGAATTTGCGGCGCGTGCTCGTGCCGGCAACCCTTGCTGCACGGACGTGTCTGGGGGTGGCTCGTGGAAACTCGACACTCGCCGCTAAATACTAGCCGCGCTCGATATTCGATATTCGTCGGTCGCGTTATCCGCACGCGCATTTGCTGAAATCCGGAAACGAGCGACGCGCAAAGGGATGCTCTCGCGCGTGGGGATGAAAAGTCGACGGACGAAGACGAAGAGAGGTAAAAGAGAGGATTGCAGCGAGACGAGCGCGTTGAAAATGGCTTGAAAACTTGAAAGACACCGGCTACCGCTGCCGTTGGACAAGTTTAAAATACACGTTTTTCCGAGGACGAGTTTACAGGGAGGGTGACTTGTGCGAAGCGGCTCGCGTCCAGATTCGCAGAAGATATTTATTTCGAGCTATCGTCGCTGTCGTCACCGTATTTCAATCGAAAAATGGCGCGTTGTGGACCGCGGGAAAAGCAAAGAGTACAAACGATCGTCGAAAGGTGGCTCAAAGGGATCGCAAGACCACGTCAGACGACACCGACGACGGTCGCATGACTACCGTCGAGTTTCCCGCTCCTAACCTTTACTCTCGTACGCACGCCGGCAATTTATTCGCGTATACAGCGAGTCGATTGTCCTCGAACGAACCGAGTTGCCTATACCTGGTTATTTAAAGACTCGTTGGTCGTTGGTAGGGGGCAAATTTCTGAGGTTGTCGTTCCCTTTCGACAGTTGGGTCGCGTATCGAAAGAGACATCGTTTTCAACTTGCAACCTCACTTTTCCGCAGGCGTAAAGTAAAAAAGAAGGTACGTAAGTAAAGTACATCTTTCAAGATGGATTAACGGTAGTACGATCGTCGACGATTTCTCTCCGGCCGAGACCGGTAATTTCGTGTACAAATTTCGTGGAGATCACGTCGTTCTGTGGTTTTCGCGATGGCTATTCGCATAATTCAACCGAAACGAGCGCATGTGCGCACGTTCGAGCGTGCATTGCCTCTGAATACGCACGTCGCGGCTGAAATACGGCCGAATACGGCCCGCGTTCTACCTCATTCCGTTGCAAAGCAACTGCATACCAGTCCCGCTAATTTTACGGACCTGTTGTATGCAGTTTGTATACCTGCACAGTAATATCGCAAAATCCAAGTGATTGCCGAGATAGTGATCTCTTCGTTTCTCGCAGTGATATTTATTCTCTCCCGTTGTCGTTTAGCATACAAAACTAGATGTAAAAAAGTGAAAGATATAAATAAAAATCCTCGATATATTTAGATTATTTCCCAATAATCGCGCATCAGAAACTTCTTAAATATAACGTGCGCGCAATTCCGAGTCGCAAACTGTTTGGCAACAGAAGCCCAGATTGTTCAATTATGGTCGTCGTAACGGTTATCGGTTACGCGTAGCAACGGGACTGTTAAAAGTTTGCAGAGAGAAGCGTCTGCGTCGACGATACATTTCACGCGTAGGCGCAAGTAAGTAACTACTGTAACCTGGTGGTTGGTTGACTTTACGCCGTTCAATTATCCACACTGTGCCGGGGCACTGCGGGGTAATGTCACAGAGGAGGATAGGCGGAAATTCGCGTTAACGCGAATAGTAACGTCGGTGGTGCAACGTACTGCAAGCCTTGTACATCAGCTCGCGACTAATGTAAGTATACAGACGACTACCTTACCACCCGGCACTTTGTCTGCGTTTTCATTTCCGCGTCAGATGGAGCCGCGACAAACATCTCTTGATGCATATTCATTTTATTTTGCCACTTTGGTTATTAATACACGTTACGTTCTATTGACCATATTAACGTTTCTCACTTGTTCTCTCAACTCGTGTAACTTACAAGTTAAGAGTTATTAACACATTAGGGAGGCGAAAAGTGTCCCGAAAGCTGAGCCTGCGAAATCGCAATCACTTTGTTTCCAGTTAGTCGTGATTCTTTGCCAACAGTTTTTAAGAGAGTTTGGCGTCATCAGTTTGGGTGATCTTTCGTCAATGTTCTTATCAAATTGTCTCAAGTTGCGTCGAGTTGAAAGTCAATGCTACTTTCTCGTGCATTTTCTTCGAGCCGTCGCGTCGCTCAAAGTGTTAGGGGGATATGGTATACCGTATCAGGCCCGAAGAGTGTGAGTTGGCAGTTACAGGAGCATGGGTCGCGTGCCTGATGGCATAACGCCAGCTCGTACATCGGACACCCCTTTCCTCTCTGACCCCAAACCATTGCATCGGAGACGATATCGAGGTGCGCGTGCGTATCGTATATCATTGATAAACGTCTATTCCGAAGCTCTTGCTGTTATCTTACCGATTCCCCCCGCCGCACTGTTCTCGATCTCAATCATCCCGTCCTACGATTTCTGTATCGCGATTTGCGCTATACGCGGGATTGTTTCTCGCTGACCAACCCGCAAACTCCTTTATTATTGTCTTTGAACAGAAAATACGGCGGACCGATTGTACCTCTCGTGGAAAAGAGGATGGAATCCAGTTTGGGAAAAATCATGGTTCGAATTGGCGATCTTTCCTGGCGCGAAAGAAAGAAGCATTTCGAGAGTCTCGTAGATGTCTCTTGTCCGACTTGCGTCCGCCATGGTGTTCCCTAATGGCGCATTAACGCGGCGGCCGCGTGCATTTAAAAGGTGCTTCATCTCTGATGAAACGTAGTAACAGCGACGAAAGAAGAAAAAAAGGAAAAAAGACTAGAAAAGAACCGTGGACAAAAGTCCGTCTGAAGACAAGAAAGACAGATTAGATGAATGATATCCCTCACGTGTGTAACGTCGTGAAGTAACGAAATGCATTTACTCGGTTCCTCGCCTGTCGACATTCAGAAACTTGTATATTTCACCCGTGGGATTTAAAGAGCGTTTAGGTTAGGTTTAGGTCCGCTTATACACGTACGTATGATGTATCATCGATTTGCACCAATAAATTCAGCAGTCGTGAAAATATAATCGTCGTATCCTCGCATGATCCTACGTACATTTGGCAGAGACAAGTTCGTTAGTACAAGCGCACCGAATTTCTCTCTCCCTGGAGCGCTCCTTTCACTCGACTCCTTTTCTTTCCAACAAATCGACTGTAGACTACCAACTGTGGACCGATGGTCTGTCGAAAGGGTGAACCGGACAGCGTCCAGTAGCCCGGGGTGAAACTCGCAGGCCTTGATACCGGTTAATGACCAGCTAGCGCAGCGTTCTCTGGTTCCCAGGACTAATGTTCCCTCGGGCAGGATTTCTGGTATCTCTGTACACCCGGTGAACTTGTCGTATTCCTCCTCTGTGATCCCTCCGCCACCCTCTCTCTGCCGATCGTCATAATAATCTCGTGCACTCTAACTGCACGCAGCTCAGCGTCGTGAAAGAAGCGTGCTTTACACACATAGCGAAAGAAACGGTTAATCGCGGAAACGTTAAATCTTCGTGGAAGGTTAATAACGTCAATCATCTCTGCCTTTGCGTCGCGTAACCGAGTCACTGAGCAACATGATGCGAATTGACGCGCATCGTTCAAACTACTGCGAGCTTGGTGAAATTTTGAACCGGGCGTGGTTTTAGAAACCTCTTTTTTCGTTATAGGTTGCTAGATGCTTTAAATTGACGTGAAAAAATTGCAGAGAGTAACGAGGCGAACGTGAACGAGGAGCGGAGCAGGGAAATTTCTTCGGTCGAAAGTAAACGCGGAAGGTCACCGAACCAAAAGGGTCAACGCTCCGCATGGAAAAGGAAAACGAAGGCTCGAATCTGAATGAGTTAAGGGCAAAGCCCTTCGTTATGAATTTCCGTCGGGACGTATTGTATTTTTCTCTCTCTCTCTCTCTAGTTTCTTCGCAGAAACAAAGTTTCTTGGCAGGACCAGTCTCTCGGACGTCCAAACGGCGTGGAAACAATTTCTCTGTTGCGGCGTCGATTAGCTTCGACGAAGAAAGCCGGCTCGCGTCACCTCGCGTGTAATTTTTTCGGCTAGGAGGACGAGTTCGACCTGTAAACTCGATCGATCGATCAACACTTTTCTGGCGACAGTCCAGCTAATGGCTCCTGGAGGAGAAGAAGGATTTGATGGACCTACACCTGTTTGCGTGTACAAAGACCGATATTTTTGACGATTAAGGGAAAAGGTGGGGCTGCATCGAGCTACGAGGAAGGGGGAAATTGAATCGTGCGTTCCTTCTTCCAAGTCGTTCCCGTTGGTCGTTGTCGTTGGCTTCTCTCCAGAAAATATAACCCACTGGCACGGCCTTTCACGTGCACCTCCTTCTTTCCTTTTCTCTGCTTCTTCGAGCTGCTTGCTGCATCTTGAACCATTCGTGAAACGACCTGGAAGAAGTGGCAGCCGATATAAATATCGAAACACTTGGCTCCTGTTTTCGTAAGGACTGAATTTGACGCTCGAAAACGTTGAACGTCTCTTTTCCTTTCTTCTTTCCTTGTCGTTTAATTTATCGGTCTTTCTCTCGATAGTTTTCAAAGTCGACGAGATTGTCAATTCTCTTTTGGAAAAACGATTTTCACTTGCCGGATATATCCGAGGCTTATTTGTTGTTTTTGCAAAGAGACGAGAATTAAAGTAAGTAAAAGATACGTATCGGCGAAAATTCGTTTAAAATAGCCCAGCACGGTGCACGTTCTCTCGCGGAAAAAGCTCGAATTAAATCTGATTAGCGAGAGGCGACGCGGCCCGTAAATTTGATAGGCGGAGGTTAATGGAAAAGACACACGAGACGATAATTTGGAGCGGCGTGTCACGGTACTCGTCGTGGTCTCGTGGCAAGAAACGCGATGCGGTTGTATTAAAAATACAGAAAATACAATAATATCCTAAGTCAACCTCGCAATTTCATAATTGCCTTCAAATTCGCCGCTATATTCACCGAAATCCGATGCGGTTATCGATTTCCTGTAGCCGTGGTTAAAGCATTAAGAATCATTAATGACGAATGCATTTCCGACGGTTGCATTTCTTGTTGGTCGTTTCGTCCGCGAGAGTCTCGACGTGAATCGCGTGGACGAAGGAAAGATACTCGAGAAATGGAGATAATTATGCAGGAGCCAGCGCTGGAAGGCGACGTTCGTCGCTGGTGTATCAGGTTTATCTTTGTACGGTCGACTGAATAGAACCGCGCCACACCGGATTTACCTCGACAGCATAACGGATATCCTATTATCCATTAACATATAACCGGGTCGACGACACCTCGGCACCTACACTCTCCTCCCGCCCGTTCGAGGATTCATCGATTTCGTCGGGACGTTGCCCGCCTGGCTTCCTTTTCTCGCGGTATTTTCGCGGATGCGCGATATTTCCAACACCAGCCGGGGTAACGTCGTTAAACAAGTGGAATAATTGTCTGTCACGCGACGGCGCTGTTATTAGAAACCATATGGATTTTCGAGCTATCGAACGACGGGCTAAATTGAAAGATTTAGACGTGCCACGAGAGGTCAGTCACCTTTCTCCTTCCATCCGCTCATTTTTCTGCTCTATCTCATCGATGTATCTATCGTCATTTCTATGCGTAGAAATGTCATCATCATCAAGTTTATAGTTTCGTGCTCCAAGTTTCGGAATTTGTTCATCGGTCAGATAATAATTACTTCATTTGGATGTTTTTATGCAACGATCGAAACGAGGCTTTGATTGGTAAAGGTGATTTTGAAACGTGATCTTTTTGGTTTGCACTGAAAGTTGGAAAGTTTTAACAAAAACTTACCACCGGGTGACTCATCTAACACTAGAAATATTGAAATATTTTCAAAACGATTACTCGATCGGAAAATATTTTAAACAAATGTACTAATTGGGATATAATTGGTATCTTTTGATACAGTCAATCTGTATAAAGAAGAAAAGTATTAAATCATATATACCAATAATGCAGCGTGATGCTTGTTCAGACGTTTATCCTATTTATTCGATAGATTTTTTCGGCTTTCTAAAAAATAAAGTTGACACGCAGACATATTATTGCATTGGTATTAAGTAAAGTGAAACGTTTTTTAAGAATTAGATTTAAAAAGTGTTTAAATGTCACTTTGAGCACATTTTGCAATAACTGTGTTACGCAATATTGAAATAAATGTTTTAATCACAATTCTAACGTCACTGTTATAGATTCCCAAACCAATACATTTTTTATAGAGAATGATGTGCTGGATCAAATAGTGTATTCAAAAATATATCAGCGTTGGATAATTTCGCTTAAAAAAACAAACTTGATTTCACACGCTTCCTACGCATATTAAAAAGTAATAATTATAATCGATTGATATAATTGATCCATTTAACAAGATCGTTAAAGCAAGTCCCTTGATTTAGAAACTTCAAATCGATAGCTGAGTTTGTAAATCACATCAACAGGACTGAGAGAACAAATGTTATACCTGTAGGTTTGTGACTGCTTTCTTTTAATGGCAAACGAATGGCAAGAAAGAGATGGGTTAATCGGCACGTGTTACATCATTTGAAGTCACGTTCCGTCGTATTTGCATCGAGTGTGGGACAAAAAGAAAACAGAGGGGGCAGTTTCCCGAACTCGGCGCGTATAAAGCCCCTCTAACGAGGCCTCGATTTATCGGACACGCAGGAGGTTACCTCTTTCAGAGCGCGCTGTCATTACGTGGCATTATGCGGTTTTCCCGTTTGAAGTGTTAATCAACTGGCCGCCACATTCCTGGCCCACGCGTAAACGAACTCTAAATAGCCCGAAATGTAAACAGGCTGTCACGGCAGAAAGGGGGGCTGCTTTCTCCTTTTCCGTTCTCTTTTTTCCATTCTTTCTTTTTGTTCCAATTTCTTCCTTTTCTACTTGCCAACGACCTTTTGCGCCTTTCGTTTCCTCCACCGCTTTGTTGTTATTCGATATCGCCAAACAAGGTCCGCGCGTAAAAAGCTGCGGAATGAACTTGGACACCGTGAAAGAAATCAAGAAAGTACAGCCGGCCACGGTGCTTTCGAGCTTTCGCAGCTACTACTTGCAGCCACGGTTGTGAATGACGACAACTGGCGTCAGACACCGAGGGGAAAGCAGAAATGTCGAAGCACTTTTCCAGGTTCGTTGCCGCTCGCTAATCGAATCCAGTCGAAGGAGACGAGAGGCGCAGGAGAGCGTTAACAGAGAGATCAAAGCTCATCCACATGTCCTCGGACGCGTCGCTGGTGAAGCGACGATCGGCGAGAGGAGGGCTGATGGAAAAAAAAGGTATTACGCCGACGAGAGGGTTGGAGGCGTGAACGAGGCGAGCCGCAACGCGGCACCGATCCCACGCAGCTGCGTGCGGTAATGCGAGCCAGTAATTACGTTATTCGCAGCTGATTGCCGTTACGCCCGGTAGCCGCGCGCGTTCGCGTTTAACGCGATTATCAAGGAATCGATCACTTATTCCCCCGCAGCCGTCCTCGGTATTCCCAACTTTCCGGCTGTGCTCGCCGCTACTACTTTTCATCCCCTGTTTCGTCGCCTTCGCCTTCCACCGAAAAGTTTCCTTTGATTGGACGAGCGGGCGCAATTAAAGCGGAACGACACAAGTTGCCGGACGAGAAAGAAGCACCGGGGCTCGACGTTGCTGTTCCCCTTGCTAATGAGCTGGGGACAGTAGACGCCGACCGAACTTCCCAGTCGATGAAAAGAACGCTTTTCTTCGTCGTTTTTCCGTGTTTGTCCATTGGTTGTCACACGACTCGGTAAGGTTAATTATTCACGAGCCATCCGAATCTTTGCAATACTTTGTTTCGTCAACTGGTTGTTACCGTCAACAATCGAAATGATCAGATCAGATGCTTTCTATGTTTGTCAATGTGTTTTCGCTTGAAAAAAAAAAAAAGATTTCAAATTCTCTGCATCGTGACAAAAGATTTCATTCTTGCAAATCCTCTTTTTTGCCAATGAGAATAACCGTTGAGAGAAATTGAACGATATTTCGTCGCTTGTTGTTAATTTTAGTTTTAGTTTCTTTTCACAGGCGGGGCCCACGAAATACGAAATACGAAATAGGATAGATTGATCGCAAATCCGTGTGTCGTGTGTTTTCTTGCATCTCGTGGCAATAGCTTCGTATATCTCGAGCAGGTCCGGCAAAATGTGGTGAAAGGAAAAAAGGGGTGCATCGCGAGATAAGGTCTCTAAGCCCGCGGCGTTCGATCCGACAAAAGAAAAGCCCGTGGGAGCACGGCACCCGACTACTTTCTCAGGTAACATTCTCCGTAGACGTCCGTCGAACGTTCCTCTCTCGCCCCTTCTTCTTCTTCTTCTTCTTCTTTTTTTTCTGCCCCCCCCCCCCTCCTCATCACCCCTCCCCTTTCTCTCAGTTCGAGGGCCGTTTGAAAAATCGAAACGTCGCAAAGAGTTCCCAAGGGAGAGCGACGCGAGAGCGACGCGAGAGCGACAGAGAAGAGGATAGGATCGCGTTTGCTCTCCTTTTTCGCGAGACTTTATCAGGACAAACTCGGGCTGAAGCGAAACCTCGGTTTTTGCGATGGACGGGGAAGTATCTTGAATGGGGTTTCAACGTTTTCGTGCTGGCGGAACCATCTCATTTGCATAATGCTGTTAGTACTGCTTGGGTGGCGATGCCTCCACGTTGCGGGAGGAGAGGCGGTAGCCGCCAGACCGGGGGAATTGCACTTTGGGAGAAAGCGAAACGACGCGACGTTGAAACCAGACCAGGCCTATAGTAGAGACGTGTGTCAAGACTATGGAAGCGTGTCACTCGAAAAGTGAACTCGCTTTGAGATTCGCTCGCAGTCTATTTTGCTTTGTTGTCGGGTAATAGGAGAAATTTTCATTTTCAAGTGTCCAACTGTGTGATTTCACGTGTTTCTTACCAATTACTAATCCAACGTACACGTACTTTAATTTATATTTTTCTCCGTCTCGATTTGTTTCAGCAGTATATGTGTATATATATGTATATATATTACGCGTGCTTGATAAAAATGCGACTGTTTGGTACTTGCACGGATGAAAGTCGAAAGGGAGAACTGGCTGCAAGCGTGCTGGACGGGGGAGATTTTGAATGACGGGCACGTTCCTGCAATATGCATAACCGAGACTCGAACATGGGAAACCTCTTTGTGAGGCGCGACCGGTCCACTAAATCATTCATTGCTTTGGACCGTCTCGGATGACTAATTAATGCGGCTACACATCGCTTTGTCGAGACACATTTCTGCTTACCTAATCGATATAATTCCTTTTTGCATTTACCCGATTGATACTTTTGAATTCTCGCACAATGATATCACAATGTCGCGCGAAGAAAAACTTGTTCCTCGAAAGTAAAAACGTTCTTTGGAATATTCTTCGTGCACCGATATTAAATCGTTAAGGTGTTTTTATTTATTCTCTTCTTGGACATGTTGCAACGGTTCCCGATCGTTCGTTTCTTCCTACGTCGTTGTTCGAAGATTGACGCGGGTCCGTCAAACGAGCCTTTTCAGACCGATTGAACGATTTGAATTAACGGTCGGTAGACGAGAGGACAGATGGTTGAGAGGTTTTTATCGGGACCGATGCGGGAGTGGTCCGTGTCCCCGGCTAAGGAGAAGCTATAAACCAGGAGTTGCGAACAAATCAATGTGAGTGCTTTCGAGGCTGAGTTGAGCATGGGATTCGAATATGCTCAAGGAGAAAGGAGAAACGGAGAAACGGAGAAACGGAGGGCCTAGATAGCCGCACGTGAACCTCTGCCACGGGAAACTATCAATTCGAAACCATCGAGGATCGTTTCCCTCCCTTCCGATTGCAGCTAACCTAGAGAGAGCTGTCCTTGCAAATTTGCAATTCCCCAACGCGTATGTTACCTTTATTATTGTTCGGGAGAGTTTCCATGCTACAATACCTACGATCTGGGTACAAGCACGTCCGGGATAATTTATTGGTTTCTAAGGACTTGGCTGGAATGTTTCGCCAGAAAACTTTGGCCACATGGCTGCACTTTCTCCTAAGCAAGAAACAAACAATGCTCTTGACCGTGGATTGATGCATGGCGCCAACTTCCCCGAACACGTGAGGACCCCGGGCCAGCGAGATCTGGCCCTTCGTGCCCCTCCCTGGACCCGCGATTTTCCGTAGCCGAAGGAAGGGGAACCGAGGAGACGTTCGGGCTTTCCTTCGGCTTCTAATTCAGAATCATTAAGACCTCCGATAGCTAAAGTTCAATCTCTCTCGACATAAAGTTTACTAGGGGACAAACCCCTGTCATTCAGCGTGCGAAAAATATACAGTCCACAAACTTTCTTATACACGATCTCGTCTCGCTAACGCGCGCGAACAATTATTAAAGTACGAACAAACGATGCAAGTATCGTCCACATCTGTTTTTTATTCTACTCGTCTTGGAAAAATGATTCGAAGGATCTGCGTTAGACGTCTTCGTTGTTGGAAAAATCGGTAGTTAATTAGAAACTGAGAACGACCAACGGTTGCGCCGTAGGAATTCACCGTTTCCGTAACTCGTGGAGAACCAGAGAAACAAGTTGGGCTTTCGCAGCGAAAAAGATTTCATGAGAAAACGAACGAGGTCTGTAGTTGACAGACTTCCGTTGGACAACGCAAGTCCAAGAATTGAAAACGAATCACGGCTTGCGAAAGCTAAAGGGCTTTCAAGTTTTATAAACCGTCCAAGAATGCATCTGCACGAATGGTACTCCAATCGACCATAATCACGTGGACCATCGTCTAGCAGGCTGTTAATCACTTGAAGCCTAGTGTTTTCTTTTTCTTTTTTTTTTTTTTCTTTTTTTTTTAATAAAGAAACATTAGCGAGGCTTTCAACGAGTCCCATGGTCACGTGTAGTCGCTTAACGAGGAAGCATTGTCAAAGGTGGTAGGAGGAGGCAAAGATTGTTACGAAAAGTAAGAAACTCGCATTACACGGAGGACAATAAAATCATCGCGAGGCAACAGCCGTCTGGAGTTTAAAATTAGTGGCGAGCGCGAGACGAAACTTTTTCGCCGCGTAAAAATCTATTGTTCTTTCCAAGTTTCTTAATTGTCTCGCTAACCTTACGATTAAGTTTGTACGGTTCGTTGCTGTTACGTGTCATCTAGTAACGAAACATCGAATTGGTAACGACAAACAGTAATTGTTATTTTTGACATAAAAGTGTCATTTTTAACGTTGATTCTTCGTTAAGGAACTATAACAAAAATTCGAAATCGCAGAATTCATGAACAATAATTATGCAAGAGTGGCACATTTCATACGGCGAGAGAACAGTCAAAAATCGTAATCAAGCAATTTTGAGAGTTTCTAACAACAATCTCAGATAAAGTATGTTCAAAATGTATTTAAACCAAAGATTTTAGGGAATATGTCATTGTCCCCAGTACATTTTGCAGTACAAAGGTGGACGAGCCAAGGAGGACCAATTCATTGGTTTTGGTATTGGATTTTTACTTGTGAGGAGTATTAAAAAGATTTACCATGCAATACGCGTGAAGAATTAGTGCAAAGAATTTATAATGCGTCTAATGAAATGAAAGCAAATTAACTAGAAATTCGATTTTTGATAGATCTCAAGCTTGTATCGATAAAATGGACAACACTTTGATACTGACGTAGCTAAATTTATCGAATTTTCGTTACAGTTGCATAACGAAGAATTTTTCAGAATATGTTTATGTAATATTTTCACTCATCTACTGGCAAAATGATGTCGGAGAAAATAGAAACACACTCTGTTTTACATATTTACTCGATGCGGTTTAGTTATTACGCTGTTGAGTGAATGAAATCTTTTAGAACGAAAGCAGTTGACTTTTACCCCCGTTATCCATAAAAGCCATACACGTATCAAGAAAATATTCCGAGGGTATCGTGTTCGTAATACAGAGGCGTTATCGACAGTTGAGAAACGCCTTGCTAGCGAAGGGTGCATTAAAATGAGGATCAGAGAACAGTAACGCTCGAACCCTTTCCCAACCCTTGCTTGTGCTATTGCCCCGAGAAGTTATCGTCTCGATTCAAGGAAGAAACAGACTATCGCCGATTCCATGGTACACAGCCGCGCACGAAATGGGGGAGGGGGGGTGAATCGGTAGCCTCGTTTTCCATAAAATTGGTGACAAAGGGTGGATGAAAAACGAGGGACTGGCCTCGGGCCAGCGAAGAATCGAAGGAAAAGAAAAGTGTAAGGTATGGGCGGTTTACGAGCAACCAGGGAGCAGGGCGAGTCGGTTTATCGAGTCTTGACCGGTGGGGCTATCGAATGAACAGTCGTTTAACCCAGGCGGCGTTTGTCGAAGCAGACATCAAGGAAATTCGACTCTTTCCTTCTGGTCTGGGAGCGGTGCACAGCCGGTTAATTTTTTCTCTCCTTTCTTCGACACGTAGAAATAGCTGGCAGACCACGTCGACACTCGCGCTGAAGAGGAATCTCATGCATCTTTGATGCAACGCGGTCCTTCTGTACAGCCGCGGTTGGTACTCCGACTCGAAGCATATGTGGCTGAGACACCTTACTCGAGTTCACTGTGCCACCGAGTGCTTGCCTACAGGGGATTCCGTCGATTCCGGTATTTTATTCGGCTTTTTCTCGGTTATTCCACCGTTCGTTTTTCTGGCCAAGATCTCCAAGGGTTTCAGATAGATTTTTCTCGCGGCTGTCTCTACCCACGAACGGCTCGATCGAGCACACGTACATTGGCACGTAAACGAAAGCAAATTTAACGGAGCGAGCCTAGAATACTTGGAGCCTCAACTTCCAAGCGATCGTAAAGAAAATAGAGTGTTCCCAGGTGGGATTCGCATCGACTTTCCAGGAACTGTTTTCGCTGGGAAACGTTAACGCGTTTGGTGGAACCGTTCGTCTCTCTCCGGAGATCTTATCAACGTAATCGTCGGTAATTAGACGGTGCACAATATCCAGTACCCTCGCTCGTGCTTCTCATGCGATGTTTCGTGATAAAACTTTTGTCGTGCTCCGATAGATTTGCTGCCAATTTGTCGCCTACAAATTGTTTCTCCTCTTTTTTTTTTTTTTTTTATCTTTTGTTTGTTAGAACTCTGATGAATCGTTAAATTAAGATTGAATAAATGAAATTATTTGCGTTCTTATGTTCAGTACCGGTCGTGAGGTTAGACAAAGAGAAAGTATCTGGAACCATCTTCCCTCCGCGTTGCCATTTGTTTTCGATACACCCTCCCATCCATAGAATCTAAGCTGCGAGCTGAAATTATCATTTAGCCCGCGAGGCTACAGCGTATCCTCGTTTAGTCTGCCAGGAGACGATTTACGACACTTTCCACGAGCCCAGCGTGCTTAATCCGCGCCTCCAGCAACGAGTGTTTCCTTGCCACACAGTCACTGCTCCACTGTCTCTGCTTACGTATCTGATATACGCATCGCGCTTAATCCCGGCAACCGGCTTCTGTTCGCGACAACGCGAAGTCAACACAGTCCGCGCGCAACACGACGAAAGAACTTCAAAGACAGTAGCGAGCAAGATCGTTCCTTGAACTGCTACTCACCCGCCAAAGCGCCATTCGCGTGGGCGGCCATGTCGTTGCAAGCCTGCAAATAAATGGATCGTGACGCACATTAGTCTGTTTTGTCGTATTTACCGACATTTGAATCGGCAGTATTTACCGATTTATTAAAACAACAACGCGACTATGCGCAACATTGGATCCTTCTTTCTTCATTCAAGCCAGAGGTGGGTTAACTCTTCTTTCCTTTTGCCGACATTTTTGAATATGAGTTTTCTTGCAGTTTGCATTAAATGGAAAATCAGAAACACCGCAGCTATACAATTTTTCGAAACGTAGGTTCTTCTTTCAATGAATTTTTTCGACCAGGATTGATGATGCGATATGTGTTCATTGTTAATAGGAATGCAACAGTTACAACATGTCCTATAGATATTAATTCATTAGATAATATAATATTAAATTTCTCATTGTTTAATAATACTTCCGTATGATAATGAAAATTTGGAAAACGAGTACACATGTACACATTGTTGCAACAATTATACTGTCATAATTTTTTCCACCCACGTCGTCTGTCAGATCGGTACATTTACTTAGCGTGTAATAATATATAATAATCGTACAAATCACTCTATCAACATCAAAAACGTAGCTTCGTAATCGATAACTGAAACGCGCCACAAATCAACGTCTACGCGCGTGTAGATGCACGTGCCGTTGGCGCCATGTCGAGGCCATAACGCAATTTGTCTGCGCTTGGGGGCGGCCAGCTTGAAACGTTTTTTTTTTTTTTTTTTTTCTAGAAAGTCGCCAACGCTTCGAGAAAATGAGAGTCGGCTTTATTAAGTGGGGGGAGTAGGAGAAAAAGGGCGAAGGACAGGCAGGTTGTTCGCGTTGTCGAAATTTTCAGCAATTTTTCATCCCCTTTCGCGGCAGTCCTCCTCGCGAAGGGTGGACACGGAATCTCCAGGCCGTCCTCTTCTTTACGGCTTGCTCCCTACAGCGACGCCAGTTTAGCCGTCTAACAAATGACACACGGACGCACCTACTTTTCAATCGGGCCTTGCAAGAGTCAATAAGTGTCCACGGATGATATACAGATGCGTGCGTGGCGTAATAAGAAGGGGCAGGACGTTCGAACTTGTTCGACTCGAAGGAAATTATACGAATGACCAAAGAAATTTTTTCGTTACTCGATGTAACAGCGTAGATGTTCCATTTTTTAAATAGAACTCTGGGTAAAAGTCTGGTAAAGAGAAGATGAATAAAAGATGTGAAATAAAATTTCAAGTTTCAAATTATTGCAAATTTCGACGAAAAATATACAATTCGAAATGAAACGCACGTAAAGTTCGAACGCGTGAAATTCGTTCATCGCCGAATCCAAGCGGCGGTTGAATCGTAAATAATCCTTTCGCGGTGATTTCGCGACTAGCGCGGATGCTCTGATGCGCACACACACACTGCCCGACTCGTAACAATACTGCATAATAAGCAACATTGAAATTAGCCGGGCCACCAGAGTTTTAATATAAATTCATACGAGCGGACCGCATGAATTATTCACGGGCGTAATTTGGAAAAACAAATGCCGAATAAGCAACCCGTGCCTACCATCTACGTACACCACAAAGGGGCGAGATTGTTTTAAACGCTCGTAAAAAAAAAAAAAAGCCATAAAAAGCTTGACATTTCAAAACGACTTTTCTTCTCTAGTCACTTTTTTTTTGCATTAAATATGGAGATACCGGCGTTAATGGCCGATATATTTCGTCCGATGACGATTCGAATAGGGAAATATTTCGACTTGCGTTACGATTCGTCGGTTGTGTAACTCCCTGAAGGAAAGAACGTGACAGAGGCACGTCTATCTGAGACGGGGTAAATTGCATCGTATATACACGAGCGGTCTTTTCGTCGGTAAACACGAAAGTGCACTCTCGTGAGTTGGCAACTCGCGAAATACCATTAGGAGCGCCGCTTGCTTCGTTTATTAAGAGTTATGATCGTACGAGACACTTATTAGCTCGGCTGCGCCGCGACACAGAAAGGTCGCATCGACGTCTAACGAGGCATCTAACGGCCGTTTACAACGGATCTAGATATCAGACTTGGTCAGCTATCACTAAATACCGCATTAAAGGGCAGAAATTCTGAAACTTGAAATTCGAATCTCTGCGCGTGCTTACGCTCACGCAGAAATCCCAAGGTACATTCTCAAAATACAAACACACCTCGTTCTCTACTTTCTCTGCCGTTCGCTTCTTTTCAAATAGTTTCGTGCAGGGAAAGATGGAACGCGCACCCTCGGTAGAGTTGCCGATGGCCCGGTAATATCGACATCCGGACCACTTTTAGCAGTTTAACGAGGGGGCTTGGCTCAAACTTGATCTACGTTTAGATATTTTTCTCATCAACGTTCGGCCCGGTAAACGGCTGGTAGAGCTACCAGGAGGCCAGGAGCGGCCGCGAAACGTCGAGGGGGGTGGTACGATGGCTGCATGGGGTGGACTTGACGGGATGGGAATGGGGCGGGGTCGCGCGGGGAGGACATATTTTTCTTGAAATTTGTCGTGGCTATCTGCCTAAAGGGATCTACCCTCGCGTGTAATTCCCAGCCGGAGAAGCTGCAAATCTCCAGTTCTCTATCTGCCCTCTGCCCCCGTCACGTCCAACCCCCGACGTTGATACAATGTTTAAGATTTCTGCGCGCGTATGCGTTCTCTCTCTCTCTCTCTCTCTCTCTCATTTATATCATGGACCTGACCCGACGACAATAAACGCCAACTAAACACGCCGTTCGTTCGCGATTCTCGCGATCCAACGTTCCCTCCCACTAGACCAACTAGAATTCGGGATTCAGTCGTTCTCGTATTTTACACGAGGTTAATTTGCTTGTAGTTGAACGTTCGAAGTTTGCTAGTCTCCCTGAAGGAAGCATTATGGAAACTTGCTCGCACTGGAGATTTAGTAGAAATTTATGCGTCATGTTACTCGTACATTTGTAGTTTATGTAAGACATGCATATGCATATGCGTATACAATGGAGAGGCGTTGAATCTTAAGGCCGTAAGAACGTAATTTTTCTTGTAAACGTTAAATTGAATCGGTGTAAATTCTATTCGTTGCTTGGATTTAATTTACAACGTAAACTTCTCTTTCTCGACGAATCTTGCTAACGTATTGCGGAGATGAAGCAATTCCATCGTGGATAAAGTGAATTTCCTCGTGGAGAAATTTCACAAGTTCGGCATAGTGGTGATATATTATCGACGCGTTAGTATCTCTTGGCCAGGGGTAGTTGAGTTGCGCAACGGGAGAAGGGCACGCCACATTTCACGTGATTCGCCTCGCGTGGCTTAAGGGGTTCCCGTTTAGGTATACTCGTCACCTGACATTCGTCACAACCGTTCTCATTACGCACGTTTTATATACATATATTCTATATACGTGTAGAAATAATGGCAAGATTCGTGAAGAACGGTTGTGAAGAAGGTTGATGGCATGTTCTTCGCGATTTGAATCTGCGAATAGGTCTAGTAAAAGGAAACGATATACTTGTGCCGGTCATGCACAGTCATGTGCGTGATTTAGGAAAGCATTGAAGCAATTATCTGTAAATTTCAAATCACCGTTGTCCTTTCTCATGTTCTTAAATTGGGGTAATTTATTGCATAAATTCATCACATGATGAATTAATGTTGGATGTTTGGTATGAGATAATTTGAGTATCGTTTCGAGGATCGAGAAATATTAATATTAATGAACTCTTTTACTTGTGATGACGCTTTTATTTTTTTCAAATGAATAGATGATTTTTATTCATTTTCTTAACAGAACGACTTTCCTTTGAGCTACTTTGCGGGTTGCTATATGTATAATATATGAAAGGGTTAAAATTTTGGAATGGCAAAGAGGTCTACCTGTTTGATTTAAGTAATAAAATTGAGAGGTTCGGTGCAAGGAAAGTTGAGCCAGAAAATATTGAAAAATGAGATTATTCCTTCATTTATTGCGTGTCAAATTTTTTGCACGTACGTGTATAAAGGAACATTTTCCTTATACCTATATGTATTATAATTTCTATGCAAGAAAAAGTTATGCCGTATATTTTTGCCCAATGTTCGTAATCGTTGCACAGACACGCAACCTTTTATAAAAAATGGCCATAAATATAATTAAAAACAAAAGGGAAAATGTTAACAATTTTCATTTCTTAAGCAATATACGGTTAAGGACGTGTTCTCTGAGAATTCGACAAAACTTGAAATTTGCTTGCGTACTTTAATGCAAATAAAATGTATAGAAAAGTATACGAGATTTGTCAAAAAAGATACTTTTAAAGAAAATATCTTGTAATGATAAACACAGAGGAAATAAATTAAAAAGTAAGATATTTATATTGATAGGTTTAAATTAAAAAGTAGCTATTTCTATTAAAACATAACCTTTTATAAAAGCTTTAATATCTCAGAACGTACTACATTGCTTGTATTCTCATTGACTAATTTAAATAATCTAGCAATCACATCTGTACATTCAAACCAAAATATGTATGTAGATATACAGTGACTTCCATTAACATTCAAACTCTAAATATCGAAATTGTTATAATTTTGTACAAAAAATTCGTACAATGATGAACCTAGCATTTTAAAGCTTGAACTCTGTATTTTCGAAATGTGTCATTCATTTTATATTAAAATGTTTTTACATTACGTAGCGACTGGGTACAAAATAGTTGTCATGGTATGTAGAAACATTGAAAAACGTTTTTCATGACTGAATTTATAATGGATTTGAACGTCTCCTCTTTATAATGACGTCGCAAAACTCGATGTATAATTTTTTTCGTCATTTTATTAAACATTGAATATAATGGGCTTACATGATGTTACAAGAAATCACAACATTTTCGTTTTCATCTGATATTTAAAATTCATTGAATTAGCGAAAAAAAAGGTGTACAGCAAGTGTCGAAGAATCGTTATAAAGAGGTGGTTTCGGTCTTTAAATCCATTGTTCAGTTTCAGTTATGAAAAAAACTTGTTAATGTTTTTACATACTATAACAATTTATAGCATTTTGAAGAAGAGAAATGTCTTCGCTTTATCATTCGCTACATAATCTAGAACAAAATGAACAATACATGTAGAAAGTAATACATATAAAAGTAGAAGCTTCAAACTTTGGAATAACTCCAAATTTATTATTGCAGTTTCTTTTACAAGTCGTAGTATCAATATTTAATGTCTGTGTATTAATGGAAGTCACTGTAATTTTCTTTTTTTTTTTATTTCAATAGAGAGGAAATTTCTCCCTTTATTTTTGGTATACTAACAATGATTTCTGCAAAGATTTAAGGCCAATAAATGCGAAAATTGACCTCTCCAACAAAATTATTTTAAGACAGTATAAAATCGTACAAATCTGTATTGTGAGAAAGAATTTTTCTTGTCTGCATGCATAGAGTTATTGTTTCTTACTTCAGGTATCAGGTAAAAATTTTAACGATAACATAATTTTATAAAATAATAATTATATTTAAAAAAAGTATTACCTATTAACTGCGACAGAACTTTGTATATTTTATAAAAAAATTGATACATGAACTTAATTTTTGTTCAACTCTCTTCACCGTTATTTTGACTGTTGTTTTGATCGCTTAATCGCACGCATACTCCTATATAGTATGTTTGATACAAACAATACAATACCACACTTTCATACAATACAATATATTTGATATAGCATTTAAAAAAAAACGACAAATTTCGCGAAATTAAACGTTTCAAAATTTATGCATATAACGTGGGATGGAGCCTATTCTCGGAAAAGGCCCGGAAGAACGAGACAATTGTCGCCTGTGGAATGCCTTTTGGGATGTTTAGAACGAAGCCCTGCGAATATTTGTTTTAGTCGCTCAGGTCTAGGTATTAAAAATATTAAAAATATTAAGAGTATGAGTGTTTGTGTGTATGAATGTGTGAAAATAACGAGAAGACACATCCCAGAGAGAGAATCGAGACTTTGTAGACTAAAGAAACAGAGAGTTGTGAGTCGTCAGCGAGTAAAGACATGGCAAGATGTAATAGAGAGTAGCAAGAGTTCATCGAGTGTAGCGAGTTTTAGTTTTAATCTTTCTTCTGTTACCGTAGCATTAAGGCTTTTATTTCTGTCAATCTCTATTTTAATAAACTTGTAATTTTATTCAACCACGTAGGATAAAATATCCTTTTATTTTATTCCCACCACATTGGGAATTCGTCCGACATTTCCACAAAATTGGGGGTTCGTCGGGGATTAGAAATACTTGTCACGGATCAAAATGAGCATCTGGTCTGGGTCCTAGCGCTATTTTTATTTTTTAGAATCTCTAACGTTCTTTGCAGATTTATACAATTTTTTTTTCATTTTTTTAAATTGTTTCATTTAATTTTTATTTTTTTTTAATCCTTTAATGCTATTAAATCATTTTTCTTTTGAATATATTTCTTTAGCTAATATCCCTCAAAGATTGTTAATCACACGTTCTCTGACTTTCTTTTTATACACGCGATTAAATTATTTATTTACATATATATAATTTATTTATTTACATGTAATGGACAGTTTCTAAATGTATCGTTGGAGAGTACATTTCACACTATAAGTGAGCACGTCCCAAATTCGGTTACGAACATGTTAAGTCGCGCATTACAAAAATATATTCTTAGAATTGCAAGAATAATTCTGTTTATTTTCAATGTTCACGTATATTTTGATATTAATTTTCTTCTTGTCAAGCAAATCATAAGTGCCACCACTGTTCGTTCCTTCTTTCTGCAATGTGATTTCTTCTTTTTATTTCATTCAAAAAAATAATGTTCCAATTGTCACTAACAATTTCTGCTTAAATTTTATTTTCACTTTCCTTGGTAAACTTACTTTCCTTTTCCGACGATTGTGTAACACCAGAAGGTTGATCTTCAAATAATCTTGAAAAAGTCTAACAGTATGTAAGTGAAACTTACGACACACTTTCCTTAAAAAAGCGTTATTTCCGAGATACTTGGATTGTTTTTTAAATTTTCGTATAAACACGCTGTATACGGTGATAAGAAAAATTCTTTTCTATAACACAGGTTTGTACGATGTTATGTAGTATCTTATAATTTCATAACAGAGTGTAAACTTGTAATGTTCAAGCATAGCGTCACTAGTGATTACTTGATAGAGTCATAGATTGACCCATTTCGAGAGTAGCGTATTTGAGGAACTTGTGTTTTGCTGTTGTTGCTTCAAGTTGTTTCTTGTTCATACATATATGTATGTTATAATGAAAAACCCAGATGGTGAATACATATTCCAAGTGTGAAAAAAACACAAAGCTAAAGTATAAAATTCTGATGATGTTAACATGTCGAAATTCAGGAGAAGACCCGACTATATGAAACCAAGAGATTTGTTGTCGTAGCAGTTACACGGTGAACGGTAACAGAAAAAATTTAGTGAAAAATCAATGCGTCTACCTAGAAGAGATTCACCTAGAAGAAGTGGAATTGTCCAGATTACGGATTCCAATTTACGAAAGAAAAAAGAAATGTATAATTTTTAACTATTCAGGATTTCAGCCACGTTCTGAACCAATTTATGAATTCTCTCTTCATATGCTTGAAATGATGTCCGAACTATGACTGATGCGATAACACATTTCTTCTAATCAACAGAATCAATATTATTTCTAACACTTGTTGTGATTTGTTTACGAGGTAAATGAATAAACGTTACATTAACAATTTTCCAATCTTCTCTGGATTTACTCACTTTGCAAAGGTGGCGATACAAATTTATTCGACAATCTGACATAAATCCCGCTTCGAAGTGACAAATTAATCTTCAATGTATTTCGTTTCCTTTTCTTTTTTTTTTGATAAGGACAAACTATTGGTATCTGTTGTGCGCTGAAGATAAGTCGGAGAGGTGATGAAAAACATGGGCATAACCGTCGTGTGCATCCAACGGGAATCGGGGTCAGTAGAATCAAGGTCGTCTTCTTTAATTCGTCGATTTGCCATGCAAGTTACCCCTCGTTGGCATATTGGTGGCAGCAAGGGCTATGGAAAGACGCATAGTCGGGGAGACAGTCGACTGTGAAACTCGTCCCCTGGCAAAGAAGCCATTCCCGGACGAGCTCCGATCCCCATGAAAGCGTACATATTTAACGTGACCCCGCGTGAATAATCGATGCGCCAAGGCGCTAGCCATTTGTACTCCTCCGGTTGCTAACTGCGCCCGTTTTAAAGATTCACGTGAAACGTCGAGGCGTCTCTTTTTCCGCCACCCCGCCACTACAACTGTCTTCCTTCTCCGGTAGAAAGTTGAAAACAAAGCATGTTTCGTGAAATATCTATTGCTCCAGCTTGCTGTACGTTTCCCTATTCTCTGTGGGTTTTTTCGTCGTTTTCAACAAGAAATCACCTCGATTTTGGTATAAAAATTGAAACAGAACTTCCCTAAGGAAATACCCATCAATAACTCGTATAATATAATTTCTTGATCGTATCCTGTTTCTTTCTTTCTTCCCTTTTTTTTTTTTGACATTTTCGAAGTAAAAGTAGATTCATTCGTAACTAGATAAATAGATTCGTTATTACGAGATTCGATTATAAACCCGTGCCTTTTCACCAGGGATATCTGAAAGATAAATCACAAACTACCCCGTAGAGGTTGAGATTAAGTGAAATCATCGGTTCAAGGGGAAATAAATCGTAGCTACGTTGGAAAAGGGTCCTGTTCGTTCTCGTGGAATTTCAACGGAGGAAAAGGCAAGCGATTGAATCGTCGCGAGTCCTGCCGCTCTCGCAGCCTCCTTTCTTGGCCTTTTTTTTCGTAAATCGACGGTAGATACGGCTCATGAATAAAATCGTAATTTTTCAGATCACCTCCGCAACAGATTCTCTCGACTTTCTGCAAGAGCCAAGATCCTACGATAACGTACTTCTCGAAAATCACGGCGCTACCGATATATACATATATATATATATATATATACGAGTCTCCATTTTTCATCAATTTCTGCCGGATATCTGCCACCAGTTGAGAATGGTGGGCGTCTTCCTTGAAACGTGTACCCAACACGTCTGGCTGAGTATCGAGCGAATGTAACAACCTGTCTCGTGCTTGTCACGCGAGTAAACAGCTTCGGCTAATGAAAACAAAACAGAGAGTTTACCCGTTCTCTCTCTCTCTCCCCCCCTCCCTCCCTCCCTCTCTTTTAGAATTGCGAGATCCGACGTCGACTTGGGATTTCTCCGTGGGATGCGCGTCTTGAGAAATTAATAATGCCATGAAATTAATGCAAATTTCATTCCCAAAGAAACACTTTATCGGGAAACGTGAGAATTTGAAAGAAAGGAAGAGAAAGGTCTGTTTGTTTGGAAAAATTTCAGAAGATTAAAGTGGAAAACTTGACGATTGTTGATTTGAAAATGAATCTCCATCAAAACTCGGAATGCGCCAGACACCACGATAATTCAACCTTTATCATTTGCTCGCAAATTCTCACTCTGCGAGATATCGCAAAAGGTTCATCAACTCTTTTCACGAACGTGTTCGTGCGTTATGATGCGAAGAAAGTTCAGTTGGAATATTTTTTCACTTTTTATTTCGTTGGTGAGATTCAAGTACATTGATTATTCGTAGGTGCGCGAGACCGAAAATTTCAACAATTATCAGAGCGTTCATTTGCGAGATAGATTCACGCAATTTTCTACTTCTCGTGCATAGGTACATTGATATTAATGTTGCTTTTCCCCTTCTCTAGTCGTTGAATTAATATTAATCGTCGCGGGACGTATGTGGCAGTGTTTCGCAGGCCGGATGTACCCCGGGAGTTCTGTTCCTCTTGAAAACATTCATCCTGGCTTGCCCCTTCGAGGAGAAAACACCTCTGTGCGCGAATGTTCAACGTTCTTGAAAATTCGACTCGACGTTTTCTACACGAGGGAGAGGAAAAGGGTTCGTCGTTTGGAACCTATAAAGCTCGATTTTAAGAAGCTCCCCGAGGTGAAACGGTGATGCACACGCATGTCACGATTGTTCTCAATAGTTTACGAGTTGAGAAACGATACGCTAGTGGTAGATGTATAAATACTATGATATAATTGCAAGGCGAAACGTTTTCTTGCGAATCCCATGAAACGGCACGACCGCACATCCGCTCGACCTTAATTTGCAAGCGATTTCCGTCACGCGTCGTTCCTGACCAATTATCGCGAGGTTTTTGCTGTTATTCTATTAATTAACGACATCGCTCGCCTGCGTCGCAATAAGAATGACTATTCTAGAGGGAAACTCGTTGCAGACGAGGCTGTCGGTGAAACTGAGAAGGGAGAGAAATAAGGAACCCAAAGAAAAGACAAGAAAAAATGTGCGGTTCGAAAACGGAAAAAAAAAACCGAGAACGAGTACTACGGTTGAAACTCTCTCGTATTTCTCTTGCTCGGCGATTTTCACGAATATCCCGAGCACGGTCCGATTGCACGCTTAACCGAGTTACACGGTGATAAGAGATATTTCGGTGGCTGAATTATCCAAGCGATTTTTCCTTCACATTTGTCTACCCGGCTGATTGTTACTGCTGCTGCTGCTGCTTAATTCGTTGGAACTCTAGGAAGCGGACGAATTAACTCGTTCGAAATATTCTCGGTTGCATCATGCAACGAATTAACTGGCCGTCGCGCAGTTTGAAAGCCACGTGTAACGCATTAAGCGAGTAAAACGTGAACGTAATTGCATCGTAATTAAACCATTAGCGGGACTGGGCAAAAAGAAGAGAAAATACGGAACGGAATCGAAATGCGTGGCAGGTTGCGTGGCAGAGGTGCAGAATGGTATCGGATAAATAAAGCTGTTGCGTCCGCGACCGGCATACGAATACATTGGAAACATTTTTGCTCGCTGGTGAACAAACGAATCAATTTTTTCGACGAAAACGGCCTCCACCGCTTTGCATAATCCAGCTGGATCGAAATCTAAATGGCCATCGGCGAGGAGAAGCGAACGTTTCTCGATCTCCGCGCTTCAACGCGGCATTGGCTCCTTTTTACAAAATTATACAAAAAAATATCGAACTTGAACGAAGTTCGGCCACTCGATTGCTTTCGATTTATAAAAATACTTTTCTCTTTCCTCTAGTCCGTTAATTGCAGTTTCCCAACGGCCAACGTGCACTAATCTCGAACGCGCGTTTCTCAATTTCATCGTTAAAGTTGATCCTTTTAGAAGAAATGCGCGTATCGTTCAAGGTTCACAGACTTTCGAAGAACGTCTTTGATTTTCGTTGCCAAAGGCTTGACCGAGACAGACTGACAGACATTCTGTCAGTTAATACCATCGTGTCGCCAACGAACATTTGCATTTCGTCTTTTCTTGTGAAGAAGGTTGTCGAAAATTGGAAGAGTGTGTGTTGAGCAAATGGTTGTTACATCATGAATTAAACGAATAATTGCCGAAACAGTAACATTTAACATTTAACAGGAAAACTTTAGGAAGTATTATTTTCGAAATTTTTAAGTGAATAGTTGTCGAATGCTGTCGAAAACGATATTTAAGTGACACGAATAATTTGTAGTTTTATACGTGCAAAAGGAAACGTCCTGAAAGACTCGCACTTTTTTCCTTTGTTGTCAGATGAAGATGTCGTCATAGAAAAGTAGGAAGAACGAGAAAGTCTTTCCCCTGGAAGAACGTTTATATCTTGGTAAATATTTTTTCCAATCTTCGTACTTGGTCGTACGGGCATGTCGTCGCGTTTCTCTTTCACTCAATCGAATGACTGTTTACGCGCGAGAACGCATTCCGCCAGAGAAACGGCGACGTAAACGCAGATCCCCCGTACCTGTTGAAAACTCCAGGTGCACCCGCGTGTAAAGAATGTGGCTGGCGCCGTACCGTTCGCTCATCCCTAGGCACCGACTCCGATAATTCAATACACAGGGAAAACCAACGAGAGGTCCGCCTCGTCTTCTTTCCTTTGGCGCGGCGCGCGTGAACGCTTATTTATGCGGATCCAACGACGGAACACGGGAAATTGAATAAAGTCGGAACGAACGGTCCACCGTTCCGATACATCGAGCGGAATGATATATTTGACAAGTTCGCATATTGCTACGTGCATATTACATGCGCGATAGCGACCCCCCCGTCTGACCATACACGCGCCGCTTTCACTTCGATCCGACTCTACCGTTTTCTTCCTTTTCTGCTTCTGCTTTGTAGACATTTTCTTTCCTTCGAGCACACTTTTCATATATTCTCCCTTAATCATTCCTCTTTCACTCTCTCGCTATATGCGTTTGCCTCTATTTGCACCTCTGGCGATATGTATCATACTGGACACCAGATATCACTGCCAAACTACGCATTTCCATGTAATGCGGCGCAACTACAAGCAGGTCGCGTGAGTGAAACTAGAGCGTGAAATAGGAGATATAATTGAATCACCACGTTTAGAGTCTGACCACTCGTGGGAATACATCGCTTGTTCCTCGCTTTTTCATTCAGATCCAAATGCTCGTTTTAGAAACAGCAAACGATGTTTGGCGTTTTTTTCCTTCTTAATTCAATGTTTCTTTAGGAGATGGAAATAAAAATATCAATGTCAATTACATTACATCTTTATAAAAATTCACTGTAAAGATATTATATATCCAAATATCAGAGATCCGATAATTTCCAAAGAATAAAAGCTATTGTGAGAGATTTCACCGAGACGGACAGTGAAGAAAGGCGGTTCAATCGAGAGGATACGTCATAGGTCAATTGATATACATAGGTGTGTCAATTTGAAGAATCGAGGCTCATCGACCCGCGGAAATATCTTCTTTTTTCTCTCTTCTTAGAACGTACGCGTGCGCTGTGCATCACAGTGTTCGTTTATGAATATGTAGAGGGTGCACCACCGGCGGTGGTGGTGGTCAGACACCGGAAAACTCTAGATAGCCGGCGCATGAATATGCTAAGCGCATCGCGGGTTCGAGGGCCAAAGTAATTTTTTTTTTTTTTTCTTTTCTCGTTGCATCGACCCCGAGTGGAGGCCATCCGTCCATCCTGATGATTTCGCACCGGACGCCTTTTTTCTCGCGATATATCCGGTTCACTTTTTATCTACTTTCCTTTCACCTGTGGCACGCAGTACGTCAGAAGCACCGTCGAATTTCATCTTCTCTATCGAAGAATATTTTTTCGTTTTCCACGTCCGTGCATGAAATATGCGGCCACGAACGTCATTCGTTTTTCGCCAAAATCAATTTCCCCCATGGGGGAATAAACCATGCAAGTTCGGATATCGTTCATCCTGCTATCGTATTTATTCTGGATTTGTTGTTTGAAAGGCAGAGATCGAGGGACCAAAGTGTGGTAATTTATTAAATTTATACATGTAGGTGCACGCATCGCGACGCCAAGTTCACGATCAAGGGGTGGCCAACGTAAAGCCTAGCGAATAAAATAAATTCGCGTGACGGTTGGTCGTTTACGCGACCGTGTAATTATCGTTCTAACCAGCGTGCACGGACATATTTTTCGCGACGTTCCGGCGAGAGAAGTGAATAATCAAAGACCAGAACCAAGTCGACAAGGTCTAGTTTCGCGATCGGCGCAGCAGCAACGCGACTCGGTCGTTAGCGATGCAAGATTTAACGCGACTCGGCGTGCCCCGAGGTGAGTGATTCTTTACAAGGTCACGATTTCCGCGTCATTCATCTCGGGAAGAACGGAGAAAAGGGAAATGAAAAAGGAGAAAGGAAAAAAGAAAAGGAAGAGAAGAGTGAAAAAACAACGCTGATAATAATATCACGGTGCCGTGACGGTCGACCATAAAAACTGGCGCGTAATTGTTGTCGTCGCTGGTAATTGCACGTATTTCTACAATACCGGCCGCTCTCCTGGCTACTTCAACCATACGTTCTCGTTCCGTCTCCCTGTCTGGGGACAATCTGACGATCGATGTGCTAAAATCCGAGATAAAGCTCCGACTTTCCCTTCGCCCTCGTAATCGTCGGTTTTCATATCGAGGAACGAGCTTCGTGACGAGCTGCCGTAATGAAGGAAATTGCGCGATATTAACGTCCAGGTTTGTCGATAGTTCTTGGCAAAACGGGAACTCATTTTTCACCCGTTTCTTTATTTTGATCGTTCCGTACGAGAGAGTGAAATTTATGTTTGTTTCACGGAAACGCGAAGGTTACAGTCGCCAGATGTGGAAGAAGAAGAAATCGCAGTAGTCGATCAATCCGCGTCGATTTAAAAGAATGAGAAACGGGGAACGTGACGTAGATCGTCAGAGATCGGAACGATCTTTAATCCTCGTGCATGATTCGAGACTTTATCCCCGTTGGTAGACGGCAATCGTCGCGTCTTCGTAGTCGAGATTTATTGCCCTGTGGCTTCAAGCCGACGCGAGCAATTTACATTCCCGGGTTGGTAGACGACGTACGCCTTTGGTTCACAGCTATTTGAAGGTGTAGCCAATCGTCGGGTCGTCTCCCCGACCACTTTGCTCGACTCTGCTCGTCGAAATTACCAGGGATTACGACAGCGAAGAGCGAGCCAGTTGCTCTTGAAAGAACACGATGAAAAATCGCCTCGCGATCAATCGTATGTTCTCTGCTAATTTTTATCGTATCGGTTTCATCGAACAACCGTCTTACCGTAAATAAAGGAAGTAAAAGAACACGTTCGACGGTTGGCTGCGTCCATAAATTGGAAAGAAAGACATTACAGAGGATTCCAGGAAATTGACGAGCCTTGATCTCGATAACAATGCGTCTAGAAGGAAGGCATGTGCCTGCGTCTTCGACGACGTTGTCGCGACGTAAAACCTTCGGTCTTGGTTACGTTTTTTTTGGCGAGATCTCGTCCGGCCGTCGACGACGATCACGAACGACGGAAGAATAAAGACGGAGGAGAGTCAGGGCCGATTCCTCTCTTGATTATTTCGCGAGGCAACGACGAAAAATTTCGCCGTGGAACGACCAAGCGGATTCATAATAGACCTCCCGGTGCGCGCCATTATGCTCAAAGCACGAAAGGGTCCTTCAAAGGACCATCCTTGGCTCCACTTTCATTTGCATTTGGGATTAGAATACGCCTCCCTGTGCCCCCCTTGATTCGTCGAACTAGATACGATTATCCGTGCCTCGTAACGAAAAATTGGGTCACTGACGTTGAAGATGAAAACCTAGATAGTAAAAATGACAACAATATACGGGAGAAATAAACGGCTAGGATCGAAGCGAAAGAATGAGAGAGAGAGAGAGAGGGGGGGGGGGGGGGGGGGAGATGGGAAGGGAAGAAAATATTCGACGAAGGTTGACTTCTCGTTGGAACCAAGTGGCCCGAAATTAGTTTACCTTTGGAAAGCAATTTCTTCCTCTTTCTTAGCTCGTGGCGTGCTTCGCCTCGCTGCCTGTCGGATGTAAAGGCTATTTTTCCTGTTGCGGGGCCGTCGATTCCTTGCGAAAGATTGCGACGGAAACGAAAATAATAAAGGAACTACGCACGATCGAAAAGCAATATCTGCTAACGTTTCGAGTAATATCGGTTGCGATTGTTCCCGGCTCGTCGTCTACCTTTTCGATCCTATTTGTTTTTCGTGTACACTCTCGTGGCTTTAGAAGGGATTTCGTGTCTGCAAATCCTATTTACTTTCTTGACTTTTCGAAGCAGAAAAGTTGCAAATAAAGGATCGATGTGTCTTGGAATAAGTTGGCGCGGAAGTTTCGATATTGTTGTTTAGCTCGATAATGGCTCGAGGAAGTGCAGAACTGATGCAACTCGATTGTCAATACCATGGACATTTCAGAAAGCTCACGAAGATCGACTCACTCGCTAATATTTCATCGAATTTCCTAGCAGATGTACCTTTATTGAATCATCGATCTTCTTCTTCTTCTTCTTCCTCTTCTTTTCCGCTCGACAGAGTACCTCTTTTTCTCATCTCGTTTCCGTTTCGATCTTTGCCATCGACATCCCGGTGAAAAATTGTTGCGTCACCGTGAGCTACTTTTTTCTTTTTCCGTCGTAGGATGTGTTTATAAATTTCATATACTTTGCGATACAATTCCCAAAGTATACGCGGAAACTTTCGCTCTTGCTACTAATTCGCATAAATCGAACCAACTTTCAAGATTTTCCGATTCGTCTGGAAGATTAAAGCAGGAAATTGATGACATTCATAATTTGTGCGATCCCCGTCAAGCCGCTTTCCTCGTGTTTGGATTGGTATAATCCAACGGCTTAGCGTCCGAATTATTGTAGCAGCCATTTATCTCCTGCCTGAACCTCGGATTATCGCCAAATAATCTTTTTTTCGGACACTTTTCATTCAGTCAATGTTGCCCGAAATCTCGTCCCCACGATGCTTCGACAATTAAATCAAAGGAAAACGCGTTCGAGACTACTTTACTCGATTCGATTATGGAGAGCCTCTGCATGAAATGACTATCACTTGGACTGTCGTATAAGTTGGGCCTGATGAGTGAATCTCACGTTGCTAGACGTGATATTAAGCGCATAACACGTACAACCGCCATTACACAGTCGTTACTACATTGTTGACGATGCCACGCTAAAGTGCCGCTTGACTGACAATCGTGACTGACTCGCTAGTCAATCTTTCGCGGCCTCTTTCGCTAGGTAGACAATCGCCCGAAAATCGTGTCGCCAGCTTCCCAATAAATTGTCAAGTTCCAACCAAATAACGAACGTTGTGCACAAGAAGCGAATGTTGTCGCATATGTATTGGGAGTTATTTGAGAAAAACGTTCCAATAAGACGCGAGGGTGTCGAACAGAGAAGTGAACAAACTTGCTTCTGCAAGGAAAAGGACGTTTGGTGAGTTTATCGTGTATATAGTTGCTTATTATAGGTTAGAGTAGCAACTAATCCTCAGGAATGAAAATCCGGCTGGTTATTATATTGTTTCGACGAGTTTTAGTGACCGAAGAGAAGGAAGGTTCGTGGGGTCGGAGAAATCACATTTGTCGGAGGCCGCGCCCCTGACGAGCAGCGTCAGCCAGCCTATCCCTGACCCATTTTGCCACGCAAATTTCGTTCCGATAGCCCGAAGCTTTCCATTCGTTACGAATTCCTACGTCCTCCTCGACTTTCACCCTCCGATATTCGTTTCCGCGCCAAGCGTTTAAATACGCGCTTAACCGAAACGGAGATAACTGGAGGCTTGCGGCAACGATAGCTTTCAAAGCGGGTGAATTTCAGTCGTCTGAATTTGAAGTCGTCGAATTAAAGGCTTTATCTTCGTGTTGGAAAACGCGTGCATAACGGGTGCAACGGCTGTAAGTCGAACGGCCAAGTTGGACGTGGGTGAAGTTTCCAGTTCCGTAGCCGGTAAATCAGAAACTTGCAGCTCCTGATTTCTCCCCCTCCTGGATATTTAGACTAATTATTATCAAACTATAACTGCGCGCTACAACGCAAGGAGTTTCCCCAACTGTATCGGCGAGTTTTCACCATTCTAACGAATTTACGAGTATTTACCTTGCCAAGGGCGACAGCAAACTGTTGTTTCCTAATGAAATATATTTGTTGCAAATACAGTGAGATTCGTCTAGCGCCTCGTACTTCATCAGGACTAATTGAAATGGGTTAAACAAACGAGAAATGTGGAATTTGCAATGCAAAGTCGAGGATTGGGAATTATTTTTGCATGAGAAACGATTCGTGTTGTTCGGCTTATCGGTTTGAATAATCAATTCGGAAGACTCGATAAAAAAGAAATCTAAACTGTGGTCCAAGTTGCATAAATACGTCGGTCCATTATTGCCGCGTGATGGAAAAAAGCTGTTGCCAGGTATTTGATTGCCGGCAGGAAATCGTTAACAAGTCGGAAATCGATTACGTCCGCGCGGAGTGGATTATGGTGGACGTGGGGCTCCTCTTTAAACAACGTTCGTAGACGCAACGGCGTCGCGTTAATTATATTTTTCACAATCCACCCAGCAAACGAAGCTTCGTCGTCTACCTGGAAATATTAATAACTAAATGTATTTTCAATGCGAATAAATATGAAAAAGGAAACACGAAATGAGTATATTTATCTTTCGCTTTACTCTTCGATATTCCATTCATTTTATCCGTTGGCTCCAGAGACGAGAGATATCAAATCGAGTACATAAGGTTGAAATTTACTGGTACAGCAGAGCAAACATAACAATGTTTTCGACAGATTAACATTTTTCATCGATTCGGGCGGGAGGTGAGCGTATGAAGAAAGTTCCTTATCAAGCGGATGTCGGATAAAATCGTCGAACGAGACAGAGAGAGGCATTAATAGCCGAAATCGATCGACGCGCGGCTCGCCTCGGGCCACGTTCGCCGATGATGTTACTACCGTTTTAACGAAGGGGTTGCCCGCCATCAAGGATTCGCATTTTCCCTGCAGACGATGATTATTTAGATTATTCTGTACGATCGTCGTGTAATCTCTGCGTAGCAAGAGTGGGAGAGAGACAGAGAGGGGGAGAGAGACAAGTTGCGTTTCGCAATCGCTTTGACGACATTCGTCTTCCAAGTTCGAATCCCTGCAGGGCTAGTGTTTCGTCTCTCTTGTAACGGGGCGAAGCCGGCTCTTGTCGCGATTAAAAGCCAAAGCGCAGTTCGATTAATTCCGATTATTTGCGTCGAATCGATCGACTGGAACGTTGGATGGTTTATTTGTCTTTCCCTTGCTGATGCCTGTCTGTTTCATCCACATACCGAGAAATTGTTTCGAGCGTCGTCTCTCGTGTCGTCTGTCGCACAGAGTATTTCAAGTATCTCTTTGTAATTTGTTTTTCTTTCTTTTCTCTTTTTGTTTTTCAACTTAACCCACGATGCACGTTTCACATCGAAAAGACAAAATTAAGAGATTCGAATTTCTCACGATCCAACTTTAATAATCTTTGATCAAACAAGTGTACATCATCGATACGTTTGAAGAGTTGCAATTCTCAATTGTTTGAGTGAATTCCCTTGACGGGACACTTTTGAATCGTTTGAAAGGAACACTTACTACGCAGCCTGCAGATACGAGAGACTGATAAAAGGAAAGAACGAGACAACAAAGGCCGAGGGAAACGTCGCCTGTGACACGTGACTTTGTGACAAGAACAGACATTCATTACATAAAACATTTCTACACTTCAACGTCCGTTTGGAAAACGACAGCGGTCGAACAGTGCGCTTTCAACGAGACCAAATTAACGGTAGGTAGACTCCTTCCGACTCGGGGTCTGTTTTCGCTGCAACGTGGGCTTCGGTGGGCTTAAAAGTGACAAACTGCGTCGAATCAGAGATGTAATAATTTCTTTATCGAACTCGTGCGTATGTCGAAAAGAAACACTTTCTAGAGCAGGGTGAATCTCAACTTCAATTCCAGAGTACGATTTACTCGCGGGACATCCGTGGCGGCCGAAAACTCGAACAGAACGTTGTTGCACTGATCTCGCAAGACAGGATATACAAGATAGAGGCAAGAGTTACGGTGTAGTGCGCGGCAGGGAGGCATGAAATTTAGGAAATCGGCGAATGGAAACGGACAAGTTGGCAGAATACCCAAGCAGAATGCACCAACGAGGATCATTAGGGTAAAATTGAAGATTATAATGGAGTAAACTGTGAATAAGTACGAGAACGTCGGAAGAGAACACTATTTATGGCGTCCCGTTGTCTTTGATCGTCCAACAAAGAAACGCCGTTCCTATTTGGGACGAACAACGAATACACGGAGCATTTAAAATGAAAAATTTCTTTCGCAAGTACCCAGTTTGGTGGTTGACGGGGTTCATTAATTTAGGTAAATTTTATGCGTACTCTGCGGCGAGTAATTTCGATGTTTTTAAAGTTTCTTCTGATCGTCGATGAAATGACAATTTAACCGTAGTTTTTTCTTTTTTTGCGCGCGTTTTATCAATAGGGTCGAAGCGACCAAAGTCTAGCCGTTCTCGTATAACGGCAGACAGAGAGGGTAAGAAGAAGATAGGGATTCGAGAACACGTTTCTTGGAGTCGTTCGTGCGGAACGGGTATCCAGTCCCGAAATCAGCCTCGTTACGAGATACGTGTACACGTGGGCCAGGGAGAAAGAAAATGGAAACGGGCGAGGGAAACGGGGAGGCAGGAAGACAAAGTGATTCGCGCGAATACATGCAAAACGAGGGATAAAAAGAATTGAAGGAGGAGGCAATCGATACGCAGAGTTTTCTGAATTTTCTCAATAAGACTGGAAAGGAGCTATTTTATTTCCGGGCGTTTGATCGCTGCTACTCGGTCTTTTCATGGTTACACGACTATTGCAGACAGAGACGTTGGACGTTTGTAAAAACGAAAGAAAAAGGTATGTTTTTCCCTGCCATTGTTTCCCGATCGAGGCCGTTCCGTATGCAAAAGATGGAGAGAACAAGCGCTACAATCTGAACAAAGTCTCGAAAAACGCAATTTCCTCGATGGCCGAGCAAACGGACACCGCGTTACACACATCGATAGAACGTCCATCTCCCTGTCGTATTTACGGCCGACTCGTTCAATTAAAAATACACGATTTTTCTCTTTAACGTCGTCATTCCGATTCTATCCACGTTACGTAATGATTGTCGAGAATTCTAGAATAGCACGAAACTCGAACGGAATGCTCGAAAGTGGGATTAATCTCTGGAGGTAGCTGTGCAATTTACCACTCGTAAGTCTGAAATCGATACAGTCTCTAGCCGACGTCGAATCAACGTCGATCATTTAAACCGCCGAATTAGATCGACGATATCGGAACCAAGCCTACGAACGGAGGCACGAAGCGTTGCGTTTCATCTTATCAAAGTTCATCAACCCGGTGTTGCATTAGTTTCTCTCAGACTGGCGGCTTTAAACGCGGAGAGCAGCAGTATGGTGGTTCGTTGAACCAGATCGGTTAATGTGGGTCGTCGTAATTCTAGACCAGACATCTATTTTCCGGGCCGAAGCTGTCCATCAGATAATTCTGATGAGGCTATTGTTCGCTCAGCAGAAGATTTCATTCGTTACGTAACATTAACAACCTATTCCAGCGGATAGTTCACTGGACGTTCGCCTCGAGAGGAACTCGATCTATTCTTTGCTCCGTCTCCGATAGATCAACGACCTCACGGATCCTTTTTCTCTTCTTTTTTCTTTTTCCTTTTCCTTCTTAGCACGGACATTGCACGTTTTAAATAACGTCTCGATCTCTTGGTTTCAGGTGAAGGTTATGCTAAAAGTGTCGCCCGGAGAAGGTGGGAGCTTTTTTAACGCGGATAAAAGGAAGAAACAGGTGACGCTGGTTGACCCGACGGCTGGACAGTCCTCTTCGGCGGACGATCGAAGGCCGACCGTGGCAGCGCCGAAAATGTTTGCCTTCGACGCGATATTTACCGAGGAGGACTCTCAGGTACGCTTCGACGATTTCCATTTCGCTTCCCCTTTCTCTGATTCCCTCTGCGAATCCCCGCGATAATTCACGAAACAGTGATTTTTATCGCAGTTTCTTCCCCCTCGGCGGCCAGTCGAGTTCCTTTAGAACGTAGATGGAGTCGATGGCGCGGCAGGGATCTTTTCTCGATCGTTTCTCCGCGCGTGTTCGGAGCCAGCGCGGGGCTCCTGCGAAGATAAATAGGAAAAGAGAGGAATTCTGGAGAAGAGAAGTTAAAGAGGAGAGCAAGCGCACGGCGATGCGCAGAGAAATTTGAACGTTGAAACGTCTACGTGCTCCGTCGTCGGCTCGCGTTCGTTCCTAGAGACGCGCAGGAGACGTCCCTGCCGGGCGCATAACTAAACTAATTTCCCGACCTCTAAACTCCACCTCCCGACAGGAAAATCTAACCTCTCGTCCGACCTCTCTCCGACCCGCGCGAACCCTCGGGCAAACGTTGCTTCTTGCTCGTGACTTCTCATTCCTCGACGCTACGAGAAGCGCCACGAGGTTGAAGCGTCAAACTCTGATAGTCGTGAATTTACTCGTCATTCTTTCGCGACGAACGATATCTTTTCTTGCGAGTACAAAATTCTGCCAACGATAAATCTTTGATAAATCTTCGTTTCCTCCGTTGTTGCTCTTGGCTGAATTGCGCTTTCAAATAAGTGGAAAAACATCATCGGATCGATCGGTGTCTCCCTTCTTGCTCTGGAAGATGGCAAGATGACTCGATTTTTTTTCTCGCATCTTACCGCTTCTCGCTTACCGTTGCGAATTTTATTGCCGTGACATTGACGAACGACACCGCAGCGGCGAATGTCATCGGGGGCGCGCGACGCGCGTTACAATATCACGCGGGATGCACGCGTGCAAGCCGGATAACGCGTACGTGTGTATAGGTGCACCGAGATATTTCGATGCTCTCTAGGGACATTATCGAGCGTCGGATTCAAATGAACCCGGAGCTGCTCGGTTTTCCCGGCGATTCCCCTCGTCAGTTGAGAATTTTCTCTCTCTCTCTCTCTCTCTCTCTCTCTCTCTCTCTCTTTCTAGCCATGAATATCTTTCTCTTCCGCGGTAACCTCTCTATCTCGCGCCGCGGTTGCTGTGCCAATCCTCTCCAGGGACTAGCCCTTCGTTCCCCGTCACTGGTGTGTGTTCCTCTGGTTCTTTGACGCCACTCACACCCCCATCAGCCACTGTTTAGAAGAACCATGCAAAGCAATCGATTGATTCGATCAAATATCCACGTCCGATCGCGACGATTGTCATCCAAGAGTCACAATGGCTCTTCAGTCTCCCTTTTTTTCGTTTTCCCTTTTTTCCCGATTCTTTCGGTTCTTCGTCGCGAACGTTCGTCGCGGTTCAAGCGCGTTCTTTCAAACAGTAGCCAAACTTCGAAGTCGAGAGAGCAGGGAGGAAATTTGCAGAGAGAATGCGTGTTGCGAAGCGTCCTGGGGGACGATTCGTCCTTTTCGACGACCAACCGTCAAACGCAGGGCACCGCGTGAATATTTTAGACTGGACGCCGGCGCGACGCGGTGCCGACCGATCCCAATTCCAAAGTGATTCATCTTTAATTAGTTGCTCCTCTCTCTTCGCCCCCTTTCGTCTTTTTCACTTGTCCGCCCCTTCCGATCGAACGAGATTTCAAACAGAACGGACCAATTGTCCAGATTCCATATTATATCGCACGGTCGGCAAAGCTGGATTTTTCTTCCATTTGATGGAACGAACTCGATTGGCGCTCCGGTTGATTGACAGGCTCGTCTCGTTAGTGTGTTGTAATTGGTCGACAACGCGACCGCCTTTAAAAACGCGAATCTCGCCGGCTGGAATTACACACACGGGAAATGTAATCCAGTCTCGTCCGCAATTCCCGTCGACCGATAATCTTCGGCCAGTGGATACCTTTGCTATCTGAGTCCACAAATACGCGAACCACGAACGCCCAACCACTGTGTGGAGACGCGTCCCAATATGACGCGCAAACAGACCGCATCAGCTTGATTATGGGTCAGTCGTAAATTAACATCGTCGATGGAAGCTATTGGCCGTTTAATGGCATTGCTGTCCCCCTTCGTACGACTGCAGAACGCGTGAAATCTGTTTTACAGAAGAGAGACCTTATACCTTCGTTATGTTGTAAACTCGTAGAATACTTTTGTTTCAAAAGTAACTGTGCTTTGAAAAGAAAAAGAAAAAAAAGAAAAATGATCGTTTGACGAAAATGAGAATTTAACGTGTTCTGTAAATGTTACGCTAATTTCGAATTTCATTGAAAGAACGGCGTTCCTGTCTGCGTGAAATGGAAGAAATATAAACAGAAAAGAGAGAGAAAACGCTTTCCTCCGTACGTTACTCGGATTGGACGTCGAGCCAATGGTAAATTCGTAATATCGGTGGCTGTCACAGCCATTCATCCTGACAAGTTGCGGTTATTACGTAAGAATAGACACGTACGGGTTGCAACCACCGGGGTAGTTTCACGCTCGCTCTAAGTTTATTTTCGTGAAACCGGCACCAAGAAAAAAGGCGGTAAAGAAAAAACTCCAAGGAAAATGTTTCCAAGGAAAATGTCTTTGAAGTTCCAATTTGTTCGACGTTCCTCCCTGCGTGGCTTGGTTCAACGTGTCGTTACGTGACACATGCTCAGTGTCGCTTGCAGGATCGGCAATTTGTCAAGTGCTCGAGACTTGCGAATCGTGTTCCGTTCGGAACGCAAACATTCTACGATGCACAATTTTTAAAAGGGAACTAGATTTCGAGTCGATTAGGCAATTATATTATAGGGATTGAAAATTACTATCTTGCGACAACACCGTGATCCAAACGAACATGTAACGAACAAGTAGTTTTTTAAAACAACATTTTTAACAAAATATCTCAACAGTTAAACAAACACAAAATTAAAACTGTGACGAGAAAAACTATTGATTGTATGGCACAAAATTGCAGGAGATGAAAGAAGAACCAAATTTCATCAAGGTGAACAAATATATAGTGTGTGTACATATGCGTTAGAATAAATCGCACTGTTCCATGATGCAAAGTTGATCTCGATTCATACCCTCGATGAGCCTCGCGTTCCGAGCCGTTGTCTGACAGTGGAATGATCTTTGAGGCTAACCTCAGGATACTTATCTATCAATAGAGACCAAAGAGAAAGGCTGTCAATCTCAGGTGCCTCGACAACGCGGAGGAAAAGTGTGCTCGAAACCGAGCACGCTCACGAATCTGTTCGGTGTGCAAATGAAACCTGACCAAATTAATTGAACATCCATCTCAATTACGTGGCTCCGTAGGTGAATACACGCCTACAGAGCTAGACGCGTCCCCGTTCGAGATCTTATGTTTGTGTATACCGCATATGTCGGCACTGGCCGCCGACAATTCTATCCCTGCGAACGATCCAGCAGAACAATGCATCTTGGACAGAATAATTCACTGGAGCCATTATGGTCGGTCCGGGACAAGAGCTTTATTATTGACTTACGACTAATAGTCACGCTGTGGATTACGCGCGTGTGTAGGGTTTGGTACGCGCTTGCGTACACTTTAGCTTTCTCTTACCGACTAGCTAGCATTTGTCGATTCTCTCTCTCTCTCTCTCTCTCTCTCTCTCTCTCTCTCTCTCTCTCTCTCTCTCTCGTCGTCTACATTTTACTTTCTCCGTCTGTATAAACAACAGCAAATTCCCTTCTCTCAGAGTATGGATTCGATCTATTGCTCATTTGCCAGCGAATGCCAACCGAACAACGGACCGCACTGGAACTCCTGGAAATTCATGGTGCGTAGCTTCGGTCTTCTCGCCGGGTTTCTTCCCTCCACGCAGATGGGATTAGCTGTTCGAAGCGTATCGACGCTAGATTCTTATTAAATCGTCGAGCTGACAAAGGACGATGAATTGTTACTGAAGAATCCGTCTCTCTAATTTGTCACCCGGTTTCGATTGAAAATACCAAAAAAAATGGAGCTGGGTCGTTTATGACAATGTTGGTATATAAAACGTCCGACAAATCAATAAATTTGTTCCACTTTCATTCGTTTTTTTCTTAATTTTTATATTTTCCCTTTTTCTCTTTATATATATATATATATATAGCTGATCGATCCAGAAAACAAATGCATCGTGTTCCTGTTCGTCAGAATTCATTGGTCGCGTCACAGTCAGGCCTATCATTATTCCTAGATTCGCGCATGACCAGCATGTTGTACCCGTGCGTCCATCATTCGTTCCGTCTATGACGCGTTTCCTCTTTGAAAATGTATTGTCGTGTAATCGATGCACACTTGGACAATGTTAGAAAAATGCAATCGACCCTCGATCGTTCGGATCGCGGTCGAGTGAGTAAGCAGCCGTCGAATAGGGGTTGATAGCGACGTTCTAACGGCAGAGGAGGCATGCTAATCTGTAAACCAATCATACGGGCCTGTGGAACGGATCCACCCCGATTGGTCGCATCTATATTCCTTGTTCTGCCTCGCGTCCAGATCCGTCAGGCCGGACCTTCGCACAGTCCATCCGTACGACGCATTTCCATATTACAGTAAGATTAATTCGGGCCACGAGCTGAGCTTCGGCAATCACTGATGAAGTTTGGCAGGTGTCTGACACGCGTCAGCCATCCCAAAAGCGAGCCATCACTCTCTCTCTCTCTCTCTCTCTCTCTCTCTCTCTCGGAGATCGTGAATTCCGGTCGGATACGTGCTTCCCGATTCGTCGCTTTGTTCCTCTATATTCTCCAATTTGAAAATCGTTAGGAAAATCACCAGAGAGGAAAGCAACTTTTTTTTTCCATTTATTCGGAAAAGGCAATTTCCCAAATAGTCCTGACGAAACTCTTTTAATTATTTTTAACAGCCATTGTTTCGAGCGTTCGAAAACTCGCGGTGAAAAAGAGAACGCGAGTTAGGCTGGCCAGAGTTACTAGCTTGCCGGCAAACGCGGATAGGGTTACTAACGATTTCGATTCTGCATCGGTGAAACCGAGCGTTGGATTTCCCGAATGCTTTTTTGATCCGACCAGTCACCGGTATTCGTGCACGCTTCGTTGTCGGGGGTTGCTTTTCGAACAGCCTGACGCACGAGGGTGTTGTCTCGCTTGCTCCCCAGGCGCCAATGACGCCAATTTCCCGTGTAAATCGCGACATATTTCAGCAAATACCGAGGTCGCTCACGCATTTTCACATCTCCTCGCACTCTTTTCGGTGTTCCGCGTTTTCGCAAGGTTTTCGTGGGTTGATCTTACCGCGATGCGAAAACGCGTCGGATAAAAAGTTCCTTCGCCGTTATCTCAGAAGGAAGGGAGAGAGTTCACGCGTTACGCGGAGTGTCTTTCTCGTGTACGAATCGAAAACTTCCGTTATATATCGGAATTGTAATATCAAAAGACCAACAAAGACCGATCGCCAAGCACCGTACGCTATACACGAGCGATTTCTTCCGATTTTCCTGGAATAGTATAGTTTCCACGCGAGAACGCGCCGCTTCAATCGGTGGACGTTCAACATTGCGTCGACGTTCTACTTGAATATTCTACGAGTGCATCGAGCAATCCTATCGATAAATCGAACCAGTCGACTCGCGTCGAATATTTTCGTCGACGATCGACCAGTCCGATCCAATCGGAATTTATTTATAAGCGAATAAGTCGCCGAATCGAATCACGGTGCGGTGAACAAAAACCGGATGTCACGCATATGGCGACGCAATTTTCGGAATTATCGGCTCGTGAACGAACGCGAGCGTTCCGCGTGTGCATTGCGCGCGCGTCGTACGCATCGCCGCTCGTAGACACGTCGAAACGAGAGCGAAAATCACCCCTTCGGGCCTGTTTGTTTTTGATACGGTTTTCATTGAACGTTCCACGCGCCAGCTGCATCTACACGCAAATGGTAAACCGCCTACTTTTTCTCCAATGGTACAACTAACGGTTTCCACGGTCTACCGAGATTATAAAATCGGCCAAGTGTCAACCAAATCGTTGTACGTTTTATCTTTATAGACACTCCTAACAGTCCCGTGCGTCTAATTGTAAATCTATTTTCATAAAAAACTTTCTTCGTTTGAAATTATCGTTTCGATGCTTCTTTCCATCCGGATTTCATAGTTATCTATATCACTAGTTTTCGTCGTTACAACGACGCAATTAATAAACGTGATTTTCATGACGTTCATGCAATTAACTGATAGTAATTACACTGACGGATATTGTTCTAGGGACATTGTTGGCAGTTACGTCATAGACTAATTCAATGTGATTTTCCGCTAGACGAACCAACTCTGTCCATACCAAACTAACTCGGTCTATACCAACGATCGATTCAACCCACACGAATCACCACGCGATGCTATGCTTTTTCTCTTCTAATCCAGAAAAATTTCGTAAAATGCCAAGTCCGCGCGTCGATAAAAATAAACGAAACCGAACAAAGTAATGGGTGGTCTCACACACTTTAAAAGAAACTCTAAGTAACGAGTTGCGGAAAGCTCCGGGAGTTTAAGAAAATGGAAGCAGCTGCGACACCTGTTCGACTCGTCACACTAGCAGCGACCGAGGCATCTGGAAACTTGCGAATTAAGAAATTCGCGAAAGGGGGTCATTCGATTATTTCCAACCATTAAGAGGCTCTCGCCTTTCTATACGGCAACACCCCATCGCAAACTCCTTTTTCCCGTAGCGCCTTTTCCAACTTTCTTACACGAGTTTTACATTTCGCCGAGAAGGGTAGCGAAGGAAAAGAGAGAGAGAGAGAGAGAGAGAGAGAACGAAAGAGAAGCATAGCTGCAAGTTCTTTCTTGACGAAGACGAAGCTTGTCTTGGGCCACGAGCATCGACGACCCCCCACCCCCCTCCCTTTCCTACTCCCTTCTCGACCTTTCTCTGTATCGTTGGTATTCCACACGGCAGCGCCAATATTGCGTTACTAGAACGCGTCCTGCAAGTGGAATCGACGCAACGCAGGCTACCGTGACACCGACCATCGTCGTTTGTAAGTCACACCGTGATGCCTTCTACTCCCTTTTAATTTACACCGCCGAAATTAATGTCCGCTTCATCCCCGGTTCGCTGTTAATAGAGACGGCGGGCCTTTAGATGGGTCGACTTCTTTCAATCGTTCGTTTGGGTATGTCGGGAAAGAAAGCTCCTTTAAAATTCTTGTCGCCAAGTTGTTCAATTTCAGTTATTTACTTTCTTTCAGTACCTTCCTTTTCTTCAGTTAGGACATTCCATGAGAACTTGTTTACAGCGTGACTGTTGTACAGTTTAAAAGTTTTCGGAGAAACGTTTCAAAGGTATCTAGAAAAGAGTTGCGTAATGACGAGTGCTGTATTTTTTTAAATATATTCAAATTCGATTCTTCTGGAATGTGTTATTACACGCGAAGAATGAAATCGAACGGGCCGCGTAGTAGGGAGAAAGAATTTAAATTCAACGCATTATCAAACGTAGGAACAACGGTCGCCGAGGGGATGTTTTCCGCGCGGTAAAACGACGAGCCGACCCTTCGTTCCTCTCAATTCCGAGCGGGATCGCGGAATCAAGTGTTTGAGATTATGACGGAGGCTTCGGTCACGTATTTCATTAACCGTGATGCCGTCGGTTCCGCTATGCAGGCGAGCGCAGAGGGAGAGAAAGAGAGAGAGAGAGAGAGAGTGGCGGATCTCTCGAGGGTGCAGGTAGCCGCGAAATATGTTTACCTTGCGTTACATCCCCCTGGGATGATCCCGTTATAATTATGAATGTCCTTGTTGTCTCCGCGAACCTCTCTCCCCCCTTTGCTTCTTTCAATTCTCTCTCTCTCTCTCTCTCTCTCTCTCTCTCTCTCTCTCTCTCTCTCTTTCTTTCTACGTTAATCTCATCGGGGATTTTGACGTATTCGCTTTTCCGTCGTTGCTTTCTACTTCTTTTTACGTGCGCGAATCATTTTCACGATTAAAGCGAATAAATTCTGAAAATCGCGT
>KQ435804.1:413244-429402 GCA_001276565.1 Melipona quadrifasciata
ATATATTTAAATAATTATTTTTCAAATAAATATTATAATTAATTTCATTTAAATAATACTCAAGCCCGTCTTTATGACATTCCCGTGTAATGATGCAATTTGGATAGACAAAATCGCGGTATCGCATTACTGAATCGACACGAAAATCATCATGTGAACGTGATAAACTATGTTTTTTATTTTCATATATGTGGTATCCATCATACATCATCGTGCATCGCAAGTATCTTCGTGTGAAAGAGAATCGTCGTGTGAATGTGTCCATAAAATTACGTGTTAGAACACAACGCCGACTATGCTTCGGCCTTGAATGTTGCACTTGCCTAGCACAAGATTACATGATTTGGTTGCTGTTTGTTGGCTGCTGTTGTTTATGAAATCAGCCTGATCGCAACTGATTCCCGACTAACCATATGTCATTACAAATGAAGACTGTTGCCTTGATTAATTGATTGACTGAAAGCCGTGGTTTTTGACTAGGGCTGCAATCTTGATTAACTGGATGCTGAACTAAAACTAAAGGTTGCGGCCTTGACTAACTGGATACTGACTGAAGTAGGACTGACTAACTAAAAAGTGAACTAATTGTAAGATTGATCAAGCAAAGATTGAATTAAAATTGATTGACTAAAGGCTGAACTAAGTCCCTGATGAGCGGTCACAAGGTCGCAAGGTCAAAATTTTTCTGGACCTGGCTATCTAACAATATCGTGATCGGACCGTTCCCAGAACGCGAGGCTTTTCAGAATATTAACTTTATAGCACAGCGTCTGCAAAGTAATTTTATCTAAAGTCGTGTTGAAGTGCTAATTCTGTGAAATTCAGAACCGTATTTTCGGTATCCATCATACATGTATTTTCATCCCAGATACAAGTATCGCAACAAGTGTACGAGATGTATGTTTGCAAATTAAATATAAACACTTGGTCCAATCTATCCGGACCAAGTCTTCTTCCGCGACAGATCTCGAATTTAGAAATTGCTTTTGAAAAAAATGGACGCTAGCATGACCAACAAATTTATTATTATTCATACAAGATTGAGCAAATTTCATTAGATACAACGATAAAAATTAACAATTTGAAATATCGAATCATTTCCATGAATTTATTATTTTCGTTTTAAAAATAACATAACAACAAAACAAAAGTGACTTTATCTCATGTTCAAATAGTAAAAACCAAATAAATGATCATTATCAATTAATCCAATGAAGTAAGATAACAAATAATCGCAGCACAAAGTGAAGTTTACTTGACAGAATCAGAAAATTGGAAAATTATTTATAGAAGTAAATTTAATATGTTCATTGCCAATGTGATCGATCGGTAGACACGTCGGTCTAGTGGAGCATTCGGTCATAGGCCGAGTTTAAAAAGGCTTTAGCACCAGATAAGGTGACAACAAATGTGTTAAAATACAAATTAAAATAAAAAATTATTAAATAAATTAAGATGGGATTATTTTAAAATAACATCAGAATGTTATATTGTTTGAGTGATTTTTCAAATATTTGCTTGTCTCTGTGCGATAACTTATACTCCCGCGTCTATGATGAAATTTGTTTGTTTCGACGTTTTGGCTGTCGATATCGTACCGTACGAAAAGTATCGCTGGTGGCTGAGATTCTCGAAATACACGAAATCGGTATCGCGATACTACTGTGTCTTCGTGTGAACGCGTCCATAAGAGTACGCGTACATCATACGTGTATCGCGATATAAATATCTCCGTCTGTAAACAACCTTATATTTAAGCACGCACAAGTTCACGATCGACCGAATTTTCACGTAATTCTCGAGCAATCGGATGAAATCTTTTGTGAAATGGAAGAACGACGCGTGGCGCAAGAAAGAAAGGAGTAGGAAAGGAGATGCAAGCAAAAGATAAGAGAGTCTACGAGGCGGGCAAAGTTAAAGAAACGCGTGAAAGAGAAGAGTGGGTGAGACGTGGAAGGAAGCCGGACGAACTTTCATCCCCTCGCGTCTCCGTCGAAGATACTTGAGGCAAGTCCGCGAGCAAACTGCTTTTGATCATCGCTACGACAACGCACTTTTCTCCTTTTCTCTTTCCATCTGTGTGTCGTTCCTCTTCCCCTCTGTTCTCCCCTTTCTTTGTAGCCGGACTCCCCTAACTCTTTACTTCGCTTCTTCCTGCTGCTTTGACACAGAGAGAAGCACGAACGAAACGCGGAACAAAAGGAGAGAGAGAGAGAGAGAGAGGAGGTGAAGTCCGCGAGGTGAAATCAGACGAGTCGAGACGAGATGACGAGGGAAAAGGGAACGCAGGGAAAAGAAGCTTGTGCATTGCGTAAGCGATCGAACCAGCCGAATTATCCTTAAAGTTTACATGTTTCTCTCGAGTCTCTTTTCACTCTTGACTCATCCAGCCACCTTCTTCCTCTCAACTGGCGAAAAGACGAGAGAATCGCGCGACAGCTACGGATGCAAGAAAAAAGCAAGAGAAACGATTATGAAACGACCACGGTTGGTGGAGGATTGTCCCTTTAAAAGCAACGAGATTTGTCGCACAGAAAATTACAAGAGGCAGACGCAGGAGGAGGGAGGATCAAGAGGCAACGTGCGCTTCTTGCATGACAGTCAAACAATACAGCCTTTTGTACTTTGTAGCGCGGTGCTAATTACTCCGCATCAGCCACAGCCCTTAAGGTACACGCTGTCGAACCTTTTTACCGCGAGAAACCATCGAGAAAGCAGATTAATCAACAAAACGGGAAGAGAGCTGGCGAAGAACGCGCGAGTCTGTCGCCCGCGCCCTTTGACATGCAAATACTCGCGGGTAAATAATTATATATCGGGAAATGATGATTCTATGTTTTTACTACGAGCGCTAGGATGCGATAATTCCGTCAATCGTCCCTCGCGGTATTTCCAGTTCCACGTTTGTGAAAAATTCAATCGACGTTGCGGTCCAATCGGTCAACAGAGACCGAGACCGTTTTCGCCTGTATCATTTCACCTTTTATTAGAATTCACTGGTACATTCGTTTTTATACGCGTTTTCTCAGCTTTTGTTTCACGTTCGATCTCATGTTTGCACGTTCGCGAACGTGTGCGAAAGGCAAGCAAGAACATTGCGAAAACGTTCAGACCAAGTCACTAACGTACCTAATCGACGGGGCGACATTCTCTCGATAGGAATTTCAATCGGTCGATTCATCGACTTTAAAGTACTCGCGCACTATGCGAGTGTCGCGTTAAAGATTTTCTCCTTTCTCGGTTTCTTTGGAACGTTTCTCATCTTCTTGTCATTTTTCCGCTTTTTTACGCTTCCATCATCGACTCGTTGCGGCGAAACAACAATACGATGCACGTCTGCTCGGTGAACCAATGTATCGTTGATCGAGGTTTTATTGAAATTTTTACGGTCAGTTCGATTCGAAGGATCATAAAGTCTCGTAGAAACGCGATATACAATAAAGAGCATAATGATAAAATTGTTATAACTTTGTAAAAGAAAATTATACAACAATCTCTACTCGGTCTCATTTTAAAGCATTGTAAAGCTTTTGCTTTGAATGTCCTAAGTTTTCTTCAAAGATGTTTTTACATCGTGTAGCAGGTGAGAAAGCAAGAGAACTTTCATTTTCGAAAATTATAGAAATTCAAATACCTCTAAAAACATTGACAAATTATTTTCACGACTCGATTCATCATGGTCTTGAAAATTGAAATTTTTTCTTCACGAGGGATTTTCTTTTCTTTATAAAAATCCCTTAAATTTTGCTGCACGATTTGGTTTTTTGCTATTTTATTAAACTCTCAACATTAGGATTAGATGGCGAAATGTTAGGATTTGACGAGGAAAATGACGAGAAAATCGTACAGCAAATTTTAAGGGATTGTTAAAAAAGGAAAATTTCAGTCTTCAAGATTACGATGGATTTATTTTCGTAAATCAAATTGTTGCGGCGCGATGCGATTGCGATTCGCGCGCTTGTATTTGAGGCGGATAGCGATAGTGTGTGAAGTATAATTGAGAGTGAAGAATGATGACGATTCCGATAGAGGATCGATCGGAGACCGCGAGAAGTGGACTGTATCAATAGATGAAAGCAATATGACGTATTACTGGCTATAGCTCACAGTCAAGTGGCTATAGCTCGAATTGTGTGACAACGCACTGACGTGATACACCCTCAGTGATTGTATTGTTGTACGCAGTGATACGTACCGACGCACTGTCTTGAGTGAATGTTACACTGTCTTCCCCGCTGACGGCGGGCCTGTTTTATAAAAAAGTGATGGCGAGTGCGGACCAAGCACTTTGAACGGTGAGCCGTTTGATTGCTCTGACGTAATTCCTCTGAAAACGGTGAAATTATCAAAGGACACCAAACATAACAGGCACGCGGGTCAAACAGCGATCGGGAAAAACACAATCAACTATCGCGTCACAATAGCCAGGATAGAGCGTGATGGACGTTAGGACTTCTTGCCAGCGTGAGAAACGGGTGAGCCGTTGTTCTTACAGAGAACAATAAATTGTTTTATGTGGACAAGAAGCCTAACGTCTTTTGTACGCATAATTCTATCATGTGAATTTTTACAATTTTTTGTAACGAGGAAAAGAAACACTTTTCCATCTTTTACGTAATGTTATAGAATGTCTTGGGAGAAAAAACGAATTCAGGATGAAATCAAATCGTAATATTTTACAGTTTAAAACGAGACGAAATAGCTTGTACGATCTCTTTTACAAAGTTGTAACAATTTAATGCATCAAAAGTTCTTCACTCAAATTAACGACTCGCGGTGTAGAACGAATTCCAGGAAAACAGTCTGTACCCGTCAAAGTAGCAATGGTAACGCGATGATAAAAGTTGTTTGAGAAAGACCAAACATCCTATAAGACACTACGTATTTTGCTTTTTTGTATTCTACAATTAAAATATTGTTCACATTAAATTTCCATGCGCGTGTTCAGTTTTGCTTGTCACTGTACGATAAATTTCTCTACGATTATAATCCGCGTAATGTTGCCGAATTTGTCCTGGAAATCGACTGAAAAGCGAATGCCCGTTTAACGTCGCCCTCTTCTTCCCAGTTTCTAATTAAATAACAACATAATTCACCGTCTTACGTTAAAACAATTAAATAACGTTTAAGATTCAGCGACGGCTGCCGGTGCTTTCCCATTATTTCGCCGTTGCCGGCAGCCAACGCGAGAAACTCACCCCTTGAATTCTTACGCCTTTCGCTTTCAATTCTCGTCGTTCCTCCTTCCGTTCGGTCCCTCACTTTCTCCCAATTCTTTACCTTTTCTCGCCTTTTATTTTTTTCGGCTGAATTCTTTCGACGCGCCCGTATTGTTTTATGATTTTAATAAGACTCTTTCGTTTCTCTATCGGCAATATCTCTTGGCCCGTTGCCTTTTCGCGCAGAATTCCAAAGTTTCACCCTTCGCGGAGAAAGAATACTATTCTGACAAAGTCTGAGTGTGAACAGATATAGTATAGGTCCATACTATAGACATCGAGAAAAGGAGATGGGAGAAGAAAATTTAATGAAAAATGACTAGAATCTCATATCATCACTGATTATGCCAAACAAACAAATACATATTATGGAGAAAGGCGCCTGATGTGAAATAACTTTTCGACATTAAAAGGTCCAAAATCTTACAAGATAAGCAGTGTACTCTGTCCACAAACATTATGATTAGCATCATCGTTTGTTTTTATGTCTAAAGAATGAAACAGGCGCCGATTACCATTAAGTATAAAGTATTGAGAGTCGATCAATCAAAAATTTTTACGCTTTGTTGTATTTTCTTTGAAAAGATACGATGAATTTTATATCTTTAAAATGACAATTTCGCTTTTATTATCGTGATCCTTCTAAACTCTTGGATGAAGTTTAGTTACAAGAATAATGTAAAGTATTTTGCGTGATTTTGTGCCTATTATGGGGAAATAATCTGTCTCTAATATGCTCAAATAAACTTATTGACTACTATAAAATACTATTATAGAATATTTAATTACATGAATTACATATATAATAGATATGCAAATTTACAAAGTATATTCAATTAATTTATAACTTTTGAGTGTAAAGTTTGAAATAATTTTATTATTAATACACTACCGATTCACGTAAAAAAGAGTTTAAGAAACCATTTCAATAAAAAAGTATAATTGTAATTAAAATTTTTACTATTACAAAATGTAACTTTCCCATACTAAAAGAAATAAATCCCCAATATGGAAAGATCGACAGATGGGTCAGCCATACAATATCATCTCTTTACATATATTATAGATACATAGGTATTAAAAGCAACATGTATTATATTATTGTGTAATTTATATTAAAATATAAATTCACATGCATTTAAAAGCAATATATGCAAAATTTCGAAACATTCCTCTATTTGCACAGAATCTGCGAGTTACTAAAGAAAAAAACCTCTTTCCCCTATTCGTTTTGCGTTCTTACGTTGGAAAAATTCGAATTATTCCTTTTCAACAGCTCCTGTGGTTTTTCCACAAATAACAACGGGTGTTTGAACTCATAACGTTCCCGCCATTTTTGATCACATTCGTTTCACCTGTCGTTGGTGAAAGCTGCGGACTTGTAATGGTAACCGAATTAATCGGTTTCAATCTATTCCCAGTATAAATTAGATCGTCGCTGACGGGTCTCGTTACGCGTCGTAACTATGATGAAGCGTTTATCGTGCTCACGTTTCTCATGGCGTCCCGGTAAATAGTAAACAAATTAATTGTCGCCGACCGGGACCACAAATCAGGCGTCACGATTGTTGGGTTCAACGCCGTTCTGCAGATTTACAGTTGCACATCGACGTTGGTAGATTTTCAAAGGGCAACCGTGCGAATCGATCCTCCCACGTGGTTGAACGAAAAGCGAGGAAAATCAATCGCGAGCTCCGTTGTTTGTTCCGTGGTCGCGATTTAATCAGAGTAACGCTTTCCGCGACTCTGCTTCTCGTTCAAGTTAGTCAAAGAACCGCTTTAATCGACGAATTTATGAATGATAACATGCACCGATGTATTTACATTAGCGACAATGTATTTTTAAAGGTGATCGGTGGCGGATACTTGAACCAGCTTGCGACCAGAGGAAATCCAACGATGTTGAAAAACACATATGTAGCTATCGAATGACGTGATTGCTTGAGTGAGAGGGTTTAGATAAATATGAATATTATTTTTAGAAGGAGTAGAAGAAAAATGGGAGCTTGACAGGAAAACTGTTAAGAAGAATAACATTTATCTCAAAATGAATCTATATAACTGCTTTTAATTGGAATTTATCAAATTAATAAAATTTACTCGGCAATCTCTATCGACTTTTTCGATTTTTCGATTATGTTTGTAAATTTTTGAATTTATTTTACATATTTGGGTTCATTAAGCGTTTGATTCCAGTATTGTGTCAAACGTACAATTTAATGATTCAAACGTACATCATTCAGATATACAATTTAATTTTATCATTCACTTGCTAAACCGCGATTTGCAATTATGCGTTATTTAATCTCCTATTATGCTAAAAGTATGTAACGCTTTTAGTAAAAGTACGATATAAGTTTTTTAAATTTATCAAAATGAATATGGAAATATCATATGTTAATCGTAACTATTCCTCTATATTAGATAATATCCAACTATTATACAATAGAGCTGGATAAAATACTATTTTAAATAGTAAATAATAAATAATCCTATTCATTTTAAGCTATACGTACAATTTAAACTTTGGAAATAAAATATTTTATTTGGTACAGCAACTCTCCGAAATAGAGAATATTGAAAATATTTTAATAAATGTTTTTCATTATTTTAAATATTGTTGAAAAATAATGATGTACATTCATTATATCGTCCTCTAATCGCTCTTTATACACTGTACATGTATCTTTACTGAAAATCGTAATATAACCGGATGATTTTTCTATCTATAAAAATGTAAATACTAACTAAATGTAAGCACTATTTCTTTTTTGGATTTTTGCCAGTGAAATATTACGTCATTTCATAAGTACTGCGGTTTTTTAAGTTTTTCAGAGTTTTAAAACGTAAAAGAAAGAAATATTTGACATTATCGAGAACCTTTTTTTTACCATTATTTGCAACTTGTTTTTATCTTAATTTCGTTCAATATCTCGAGATAAAAACTTTAATATTTAGATTAAAAAATGAATCGACAAAACCGCGTTACTTATATAGGATGACCCAATACTTTAAAATTAAAATATCTTATTTTATACTTTAGATTATTAAATTGAAATATTTTACTTCATGTTTTAGATTATTAAAATGAATTATATCATATGATTGTCAAAATTGTCAAAATGAAATTATTTTTTGTTCGTCGAAATATTACATTCTATTTGACATTACACCTACTGTAACTCGGTCAAATAACCGTTTTTAGACTTTCGTTCAAATTTTTATACATATAATGTTATTATTTCGTGATTTAACTTTACGACTTTTTTCATAATATATATAAAATGAACATTCGTTCTTACTCTTTGGGGTGGAGGGATATACGTAGCTTGTCTTATCTACGGTGACCGGTCATTTGACCGGTTGAAAGATTCAAGTTCTTTCGTAACGTTATTTTCTCGAAAGACCCAAATCTAAATGTACACAATAGCTATAAGTGTGGGGCAATCTCTAAATGAAGCATAATTTTGAACTGAAAGCAGAATCAGCCTTTGCTAGACCATCTGAAGAAGCCACGACAAGGTGACCTTTAAATGCAGACCTCGAAATTAGCAGAAACAATACAATTTTTTAATTCTAAAAAAGAGGATCTAACAATAGATGTAGATAAATTTGGCATTAAATTCTGGTTAGCTATTGATGTAAACAGCAAATATATTATAAACGGGTTCCCATGTTTGAGAAAAGATGAAAGAGAATCTTTAACTCCTCTTAGAGAATTTGTTGTTTTCAAATTAATAGAACCATTCTAAAGCTAAATACTGGAAGAAATATAATCACAAATAATTGTGTTATAAGCGTATCATTGGTCACAAAATTGTCAGCGATAAAAACCTGTGGTTGGAACTATTCGTTATAATAAAAAAAAAATGCTAAAATTTGCCAAATAAACAAAAAATGAAATGGCACGTTCTGTAACAAAATTAGGCTACAAGACTGATAATTCTACTCTTACAATATATAAAAGTAAACCAAAGAAAAGGATGTTTGTTTTGAATTTAATGCATGAATCTATACCAATTGAAAAGAATGATTTGCGTATACCAGAAACAATAGATTTTATAATGGTAACAAGTTCGATGTAGACCGATCAAATAGCTAGAAAATATAATGTAAAATCAAAATCTTGGAGATGATCTCTGCAAATCTTTTTCAATATCCTTGATTTAGTCAGAATAAATGCGTAGATTTTGTACACAGAAACAATTGAAGAAGGAATTTCGAGGCAGATGAATTACTTCAATTAGCAGATGAGTTTGCCTCTGAATTTTAAGAATTACAAGAAGTAAACCAAGAAAAAATATAGAATAAAACGATAAATATAAATAGAGTTCTATACGTATGGAAAATTGGTCAAATAAAATGTAAACATAATAAAATATGTATATAGTAAATGTATTAATAAAATATGTATTATAAGGACAATAAAACTAATAAAATATATATGTGACAAATGTCGAAAACCTTGTAATTTGCAAAAAATGCGGCAAACAATATGCATTATTATGTGCATTATGTACTTTTAAAAGAAGAAAACTGCCTTACATCTTTCACTTTTCGCTCATGTCTGTAAATAAAATAAAAAAAATAAATTTGATTTGTCATTATGTAAAAGTAATTTTATTGGTAATTTAGGTTAATATCTAATTCATTACAAGAAATATAATTTTTTAAAGACCGGTCGTCTGACCAAACACGATAGAAATAAGTGTCAGTAGATTTAGTATTAAAATGTTATTTTATTTAAGTCAAACAGAGTATAAGGCATTAAAAATTTATTATATTAATATACATTTATTTGAAATGTTCATTTCGCAAAATATTATCCAGCTCGTTAGAATCGTTACAGATATATTTTCACTGATCAATTCTTTATCCTTTTTAAGATAAATAAATCTATACGCACTATCTAGATATGTATTAGAAGGAGATGGCCATTTTTATCATTAATCATCAATACATGCTATGACTCTGTCAAGATCCTATAAATAGGATTACTAAACTACCTGATGAATTGCAGTTCGTTCAATAGTCGTGGCTCCAGATTTAAACAGAACATTTATGTGCCAAAGCACATACAGGCAGGAGACCTAACTATTGACTGATGTTTATCATAAAATATTAATTATTTTTACTAACATTTAAGAAATACGACTTCATCCCTGTCTGGTACATAATACCACCATATGCTTATGTTTATATCTGATATCTCGAGTCATTGAATGAACTGCAGTAATGTCGACTTTTCTTTTCTACACATTTTCTGTCAACATTGTGACATATAATATTATATAACAATATTTTTTCATTGTAATATTTTTTATTATTGTATTTCATTGGGATTTGTTTAGTAATAAATATTATTGAAAATTCTACTCGTTGGTAAAAATTTCAAACATTTACGTATGTGATTTGAATTCTATTTCATTATTTCAGGCAAATCACACACAATGCTGGGTACACCAGAGGCAGGACACACTCTAGGAGCAATTCCGTGCGCAATTGCCTGGCTTTTCCGTGGGATATCCGAACAGCGACAAAGGACTGGTGCCAGATTTAGTGTCAGGGTCAGTTGCGTAGAATTGACCACTGGTCAACAACAGCTCAGGGATCTTCTTGCGGCTCATGCTAACGGTAAGTAAATATGAGTCTCCATACGAGCCGACACTAATGTATAGGATATATACCTGCAGAACAGAGTTAGGGATTAATCGATTAAAATTTTTAGTACAATTGGCTGATTAACGTTTACTAATAGTGTTGGCTAATAAAATTAATCATTGGAAAATCGACATAATTTCATACAAATCAAAGGTATACTCTGATTTGTAAAAAGAAAAACTTCAACTCTTTAAGATGAAGACATTTAATCAAAGTAAAACATATTCCTGATTTATACCGTCGAGAGGTGTAGAGCGATTCATATTTTTAGCTGCATGTCTGATTAACTTATTTTGAATTCCTTCGAAATTTGTTAAATAAACTAACAGTAATAAAAAAAACTTTAGTTTGTTGCATTAGACATTAATCCATTGAGTTAAAGTATCAAGTTACACTCGTAGTAGGTTCAATTTGGAAAGAAAAACAAATCGTAATCCTATGGAATATGAATTTGAATTCTCAATTTGAATTCTTCAAACTGAAGATTAATAAGTGCAAGTTATATATAATGCTACAATTTGAAAAAAATCGTAAGACAAGGGTTTAATATTATTTCGCTGATCATGGGGAGACTTCATTGTTTCTTTTTTATACATTTTACATTTTTACATCGTTTCTTCCCTAACCGCGAACAAGACACGTAAAAAACGTTATTTCATTACAAGAAGAATTTCAACTGTAAATTGTTAATAAGGTATCCAACTGATGATTAAAATATAAAATTAATATTATTATTAATAAGAATTTAACTCTTAATTGCAATTAATGATTAAAATTTAATCGCATTTAATCGTTTATCCCAACTTGTGACTAAAGTAGAAATGTATTATTCATTACTTATTTTTAACAACTGAAATTGAAATGCAATCGTTAATTGCAATTAAAGATCATTGGAAAAAATTAATCAAAGATTCCCAATTCTGCCAGAGAGGATGTAACGCAAGTATGACGAGGAAGTGAACGTACAGAATTAAAAGTCACAAATAAATCTTTCCTACGTGTTTTCCCTTCTACTGTCCAACAAGTTTGTAAGAAACTGCTCTAAACTTATCTTCGTTCGTCCGAACGCAGACGAGCTCATTCATCATCCAAATCATCCAAGTTTAAATCGCGTCGAATCGCAGACATTGAGGCTTTAGTTACAAATTACAAGCAACATTTGTAACGTAATCTCTGCAACGGCGCGGCGTGGAAGTTTCCTCGTTCCAACGTTCCTCGATCGCGATAGCATTGTATCCGCGACGTGTCGAAGAAACTTGAGTCGTAAAAAACACTCGTCTCGCGCTTGATCCCCAGGTTTTAAGAGTTCTTTCCCTCTAGCATCTACAAACCGAGCATCTTGGATCTATAGCCATATGTATATATGACACGTGTGTGTCAATCACTGCGAGGGGTTCAAAGTTTCTTCCTCCTCCAGAGTTTTCTGTTCCTGTGATAGGATTGAATGTTCGCCGGAATTAATGCGATGCTTAGAACAATACGGACAGGTATAATCGGTTTGGATTAATTAGTATCGAATGCAGTGAAGAGAACGTTCTATGTCTGTCCGTCGATAAACTAATTGCAAGCGCGCTTGGTCTAATTTTCAATTGAACGTCGTGTTGTTTTCTTTATTGTCCGTTTACAGACACGCGCAAGTTACTTATATAGGATGCAACGAATTTTTGAATAATTTTTAAAAGAAGAGAAAAGTATATTTTTTTTTTTTAGCAAAGAAATAAATGGACAAAACAACGAGATTGGAAAAGAGTTTGTCAACAATTCCGAAAGCTAAAAAACAATTCAGATATCTGAAAGCATCGAGATAAATTGCATCGACAAAAATAAGATAAACAGAATCGGATGGGAGTTTGGATTTTAAATGGTATAAAATAAAAATGTCGCTGGTTGGAAAAGGAAAAATTGCTTGATACTGCAGCTTGCTTCATATCAATATGATGATCGGCTTTTCAGCGTGTTTCAATGTTTGGGAAAAATAGCCTGTAATAATATCAGCGCTGTAACGTCGAACGTCTGTAAGAATGAAATCATTGCTCTTCGTTTTGGTATAAAATTCGGCGTAATATGCAGGAAACGGGAGGAGAATCGTTTCTGGTCGTCATTTGGTTTTGTCTTCACGGACCACCTCGTCCACTCGGTGGTCCGTAAAATTGAGGGGTAAGATTATTTCTTGTCTTCCCTCCTTTCGTCTCCCCGTTCATTTCCTCTTTGTCTTATTCTCTTCGTTCGTGATTTTCCTCCTCGTTCTCGTCCTTTGTTTCCGTCTGCGGAAGAATTGCGAGGAACAACCCGGAAGACTAATAAGAAACCGAAGGGTGGATCCTTCTCTCTGCTGTGGTGCACTTATGGGAACTCTCGAAGTCGGGAAGCACGAGGAGCGAGCTTTTCTCGAACGACCTCTGACGAAAATTAACCTTCTCTTACCATTTTCTTGCGATATCGTCGAATCTTCGATATCGAAGGAAAATTGTGTTTTTCACGTGAACCTTCACGATTGTCGTTCAAAGTATGATCCTAATTGCTTCGCGGATCATACGCGCCATTGCTCCTAGAATTCTATCAGCTATCGAAGGAATGTATCGGCACAGCATAAAGTTTTTTTTTTTCCGAAGCAGATGGAGTTTTATCGTTAAACGTATGTCGAAATTATCGTGGAAACCAGCCACGTGGGCGGAGCGGGGCACGTTAAGATCAAGCTTAAAAATTAAAAAGGCAATACGCGGTACGGGGGCGCGCGATGCATTAAGAAACAATTCACGGCGTAGAATGTAACGAAAGTTATCGCGATCGTGTCGTGAAAGAGGATAAATGCGAAAGGGTCATAATCTCAAAGGGTTTAGAATCGTAGTAAATTTCGTAGCTGACATTAACGCAGAAGTCGCGTGCCAGGCTGGAACGTGGCATATTAAACTGCGGCGTCGAACAGAGCTACTACTTCCTCGAATGCTGCCGCTCATAGAGGCCAGTCTGTAAAACTGCTGCCAATTCTTTTGTTTTCTCTTTTTTGTTTTTTTTTTTTTTTTCGTCTACTTTGCATGCCTTCCACTTTTAATTCACGTACTCGGTTGGAACAAGTCGTTCAAGAATAGAAAGCATTCACTTGTGTGAAACGTAGCTCCCGTTTCTCTGTTTACAACTTGCACGTATGTCAATTTTTCCGAATCGTTCCGTGCTGACTTCAACGACGAAAGACTATTTCCGTTTTCTTGAAACCCTGACTAATTAAGACGCGGTGCAATTAATTTTCCAGCTTATTAAATAATTAACTGTATCTGGAGGTCTGTCTTGCCTGTAGAAATGTTCGACTGCTGCTTGCGTTCGTTCACTGCCTTCCTTCCTTCCTTCCTTCCTTCCTTCCTCTTCTCGTTTCGACTTTCCCCGGATGTCTCTCTGTCCTTGCCGGTCGTTGCCTTGTCGCCTGGCATATCGAGAGAGCGACCCGTTTCTTCCCGCCGACACACCCTCCAACTTCGGCTTTTCTAGCCGAGGGAACTCGATAATCTCGGTCCCGGTAATTATTTAAAGTTCTCGACGGCTTTCGGATCCCGGCGCCGGAGATCCAAGCGCCAGAAACGAAATACCTTCTTTCATCTTTTCGGTAATTTACTTTTGTTTCTCACCACGGCCCAGCCTTAATTTCTTAGTCGCGTTTACTTTTGTCGCATCATTTTCGATGGATTTCAAAATGAGGGGAAGGTTTCACATGGAGGATTCTGTTTTGACATATCCATGATGGAGGTTTTTCAAGTGGTCACGTGCGTTTCAACGGCGTGGCGAGAAATAAAAATATTTTCTGAAATATATCCCGTGCGAGTGTTTCTCTTTCGTGGCGGGAGAGGCGAGGCGAGCAACGGAGCTCGCAGCTCGCAATAATTTTCGTCGTCGCGACTCGCGCCACCGTTATTGTTTTATACTCCTCGGTCGGGTTCGCGCGTAAAGCGGATAAGAAGGAAGATAAGGACGAGGGCAGAGAGAATAATGGAGGAAACGTCGTCGCAGCAGCACCGTCACTGGAGCACGCAGCTTTTAACGTAACGCGCATAAAACGCAGATGGGAGTGTTCTTCTTCCTTTCGTTTTATTCGACGGAATGCTTGGAACGGAGGCTGCCGATCGATTGAGAATTGAAAGGAGAACCACGGGAATTTTTATTTCCCTCCTGGATCTCGCCCATGCAGGAATTGCGAGAGAATTTTCATTCGGTTACCGTTAACGTTACGTACCGGTTGCAAATACAAAGATTGTTTCATTTGCAAATGCGCCAGAAGTGAAACGTGATACCTTTACTCCCGTCGAATTCAGAGGCGGCGCTTCTATCGTACGAATTATTTGTTAATATCCATTTGTTCGCCGGCTGACCGAAACGATCGATGGAATAACCTCGAAGCCGCATGTTTGCATTTCAATACGTACGAAAAAGTACACACGTGTGTAGGATCGATGGAAGAGTCGGGGGTGACCAATGCATAACCAGCGATACATTTGCGGTCGAAAACACTTCCGCTTCTACTCGTCCGCTACGCTTCCTTTCGAAACGTGTATCGTAGGTTACCAGTTATCTATTTTATCCATCGAGTTACGTCAGTATTTGCTCAAATTATTCGAAAAATATTACCTGGCTCGGTAGATTGATCGAATACATCCCTTCCACGAGCACGTTTCCTCCTTTCATTTTTCACGTCGAAACAGATTCGTGGACTCGTCAATTGTCGATGTTATATTTGTCGTAAAGTTGCCTTCTGTTTCTTCGGGGTGCTCCACTCGACGAATCGTTTACTGGTGAAGATGGTGAACTTTTACGAAGGGGGATCCAACGAAGCGGGATCGTACCGTGCGGTTGGCAATTAAAGAAAACCATCGTCGTCTTACGTACCGGCTGGCTTTCCTACAAACGGTAGCGAGCAATCGCCCATGCTTCGGCCCTCTGTTCTGCGTTCAAGCAGAAATTGGAGATCGTTCCGTTAATGACAGCTTTCCTCACTTCGTCACTTGAAAGTTTAACGACGCGAGGTTTCGCGCACTTTCGTCTGGAAAATAAATTGTTGGTTTATGCCGGCACTAATTTTTTGTAAAAGTCGGACCGTTTTAACGTCCCTGAATCTCTTCTTTAATTCGAGAATTCGAATAAATAGGAGCGTCGTTCGTTAAATTTGTTAGCATTTTTTCGTTAATTCTTTCTTTCGACGTAAAATTGAACGCAAAATTCAAGTTAAGAGATACGTGGATTTTTAAGTAGTAGAATCAAAAACACGCGTTACAAGTGTGCGATGTAGAAGTTG
>KQ435804.1:443857-456917 GCA_001276565.1 Melipona quadrifasciata
TCGTCGTCGTCGTCGTCGTCGTCGTCGTCGTCGTCGTCGTCGTCGTCGTCGTCGTCGTCGTCGTCGTCGTTGTTGTTGTCGTCGTCGTCGTCGTCGTCATCGTCATCGTGGTCGTGGTCGTCGTCGTCGTCGTCGTTGTGGCGGTGTCGATCGACAGTAGCGTGAAGGCAGTCTGAGAGAGAATGACTCGTCGCGTGCGTCATTTCAGCGTGTCGTGGCAGGCCCTGGCGCTGACCCTGGTGCTGGCCATACTCGCACCCTTCGCCGCGGCTTTAAGCAAAAACGATTTATATCCTTACGCGACACCTGGTTCTTCGATCCTGCAGCCAGACGCCAACGGATTTCTTTTATCCGCGGAGACAATTCTCAAGACGCCCATTGCATTTTACGACAAAATCTTCAATTCCATATTCGTAAGTACACGAAAGTTTTGACTTTTTGAATTTATTTCTCGGTGATAAATTAAATATTTAAATATGTGTCGTCTTGATTTTTTAAATGGGTTGATTGAAAAAAATTTACGAATAATTTTGGAAATAATTCACGCTGAATTATCGCAACGAAAACAATTTCGTATCACGTGTCAATTTGGAAAAGCGTCGGGTTTGATTTTGAAAACTTGATAGAAAGCTACGCGATTCAGTGGATAAATCGTTATTTTTATCCAGTAACCGTGGATCTCCGCGGTTTTCCATTGGACAACGGTGGCATCCGGTCCCGTTTAATTTCGGTGCTCACAAAAATACACGGTAAAACTCGATAGACGGCCGCAGGCTGGGGCCACGTTCGAACGTGGAATAACCCCTTGTAGCGCGCGAAATTGTGTAAACACAGAGCGCGCGTGCTACTGTTTACGCTTCGCAGGAGAAGGGAGAGTACAACACGAAAACAGTTTATTTAATGTTTTAAATTAGGATCGATGCTAGCGCGTGTTGCAGGAACCGTTGTCTCCTCCTTTGTTTAAATACAACGAACGAAATGTCCCCTCGGGAAACGCATCGTTTCGTTTTGCTTGGATGAATGTAACGAGTAATGATGAAAAAGAAAAGAAAAAAAATTCGAAACGTGGGGGAATGGAAAAGAAAGTTAGGGAAGTATGGTGTCATATTGGCGACGATGGTGTCATCCGTTTCGTTAAAATTAATTCGCGCGAAACGAGGAGAAGCCAGAAACATTCGGTCATCCTGTTAATTTGGCTTGTGGTCTAATCTGTCGTCATCTTCTGGCGTGACACGAATTCATTGTCTGTGATGACGGTCAAACAGCCACAGCCGGCGCTTAATTACGCTTGGGTCGTCGGACGACTCTGTTCGATACGCGTCACTTGTCACGCGGATCAAAGCTCGGCAATGCCCAAGATGTAGAACTCATCCCTTCGACTGAACGAAAGCCTTGCTTTCAGATATTCAGCTTCGCGACACTATTTTCAAACACTTTGAGCGTCAATTCTCCAACAAACTCGAGAATGAAACTGTCTTCCTTCCGTGGGACGGAAGGAGAGATAAAGTGTCTATTAAATTATCTACGTTCGAATTTTGGGGGGAACAACAATGACAGATTAGTCGTGAACGGTATTGAGTCAGAGAAGGCAAATACGACGAGATTAGAAAAGTTGTGCAGTTAGCTCTACAGTGATCTCACTTTTCCACGAAGCGATTCACAAGCGTCGTATGTAGCATCTGAATGAACATTGATTGTACGGTACGTCTGCTCCCACGCGTACTTACGTAGCTATTTGGAAAAATCTTCGTTCTAATTGATTCGAAGGTGCATGATCTCATGCGTGTCGAGCGACGTTATGTGTTTTCATTGCCGCGTAAAACGCTACATACAGAAAAACACGCGATCAGCCTGAGGTAATTGCGACCCATGATTCGTGACGCTGACACAATCCATTTACTGCTCCTACAAGGCAAGATGTCCTTCGTTGATACGTTAAACGTTGCATGATTACAACAACGTGGTAGAAAAAATTCGACTTGAAAATTACAGTTTTATTAACTTTGCTTCATTCTATTTTATTATGTCGACCACGTGCACGATGACGGCAGAGTTTCGTAGTAAACCGCTTCATTCATCGACAAGCTCAATAATGCGACCGCACCATGCAATCGTAGACACATTATCGAGTTCGTAGACACACCAAGTTCGAATTAGGACCCAATTCGGTCGGCGAGTGAAGAAGATGTGGTTTCGATACATGGAAACGGTAAATTGCCCTGGTTCAAAAACTAACTCCGTAATTAACTCCTCTGTCGAGCATCGGATAAATATTTAATTAGCGTAATCTCCATTACGCAGGAATATAGAAAATAGACAGGATAAATTAGCGAGACGCGTGGGCAGTAAAGTAGCGCGAAAATTTCCAAACAGTCGACCAACATCGCCAGTTAAATAGATAAATACGTAAGCGGAATTTGATTTGATCGAGCGGGAAAAGGAGAAGCGTTGCGGCAATTATGCCGCGCTTATTGCGCACCGTTTCGCGGAAATTGAACCGGCAGTGAAGAGAGATACCTGTTGGTTATCCACGCGTTCGTCCGCGAATGATACGATCTCGCTAAACGAATGGTATCGGAAGCCGGCTGGTGGATTTACATCCAGATGGACGTTAATACGAGCGACGATTATAAACGGGTATAAACGCGGTCAATTATCCTTGATGCTTTCCCACATTAGTTAACGGACGATTTGTAGGAGGAAGACGCCGGCGATTGTGAAATTCCGCCGGCGATTTTTCAACATCTTGCCAGCAACACGTCATCGCACGTCGCGAACATCAATTAGGCTAGTTTAAAAATTCATGGCTAATTCAATTGCCGCTAATAACGTATTCGAGTGAAATTGTTACTTTTCGTAGAACGTAAGCACCCCTTTGATAAATAATAAATTTATAATTCAACAGAAAACGTTACGCCGCAACTATAATGCACATAGTTCGTTAATTCAACGACATTAAATCGAGCGAATTACGGAAGAAACGAAGCGCTGTCGATGAACGGGCAATCGTCGCGGCAATAGAAGGTAATTCAAGAATTTCATGCGAGAAACGTCACGCAATTTACCTCACGCGATGGAAATGTCGGAATTCAAATGGAATTTTTTGATGAAAATCGCGGAAATTGAAACGTACGACGATTGTTTTGAATACAACTACCTGCTTTAGTCCGGCAACGAACTGATTGACACAGATACGAGCCGCGATATATCCGCGACGGTCTACTTGCAAGCTCTGCCTACACTACAATCATCTCTATTTCGTCGCTTATCGTCGACGATTTGCAGTCATCAAAATGATTGCGGCCGATTACACGATTGCGTTAGCGCGTGCGGCCCGCCTTATTCACCTCGTGTCTCGAAAACATAGTCTATTGCTACGTCGTCGAAGGGAAGAAAAGAGAATCGAGAAGAATCGTTCTCGGAAGAATGTTTCGTCGAGGGCGTGATTGTTAGCACGTGGCTGATGTTGGAAACACGCGAGCTCCAGATGTAATTGGAGGAAGAACGGTCGTGAATCTTATTGACTGTAAACTATCCCGTGAAACGATCGAGTTTCGAAGTTGAAACGAGCACAAAGTCGGCACATTTAACGCAGTCGCGCGGGCAGTTGCGATTGTTGTTTGCTTGGTTAAGCTCTCACGGATTGCCAGGTTCTCCGGCAACCGCAGTCTCTCCTTTCCCGTTTAATTTCTTTAGAGTTTCTTAAAGGGGAGGCAAGTTAACGTCGCTCCGCTCGGCTCGTCAAAGCACTTCTTTTCCCGAATTAAATTCGAAACTTTGTCGGCGAGGTTCGAGTAAGTAAACGAGCGAAAAATCTCGCTCTCTGCTACTCGAGTGGTAGATGATAGATTTAGTCAATCGCTCGTACGATCGTATCGTCGTACGCTTACAGTTGTAACACAGTTATGGTTACGAGGAGATGCAATTACAATCGGTTGCTTCGAATTATTCCGTTCGACGCGAGCCCCTTCCCGATTTTTATTTAACGCGCGAATACCGGGGATAATCGGTGACATCAGGAAGAGAATTAGCGAGCAAGATGGATTTCTCGTGTTACTTTTAGACACTGCTTATCACCGTTTCGCCGTTTCTCTGGCTAGGAGGATTATGTGTGTGCGTGTGTGTCATCGACTCAGCTGTGACCTACGACCCGACGATAGCCCCGACGAAGATAGCGCCAGTCTCGACCCCTCTCACGAAACGCGCCGTGACTGTGACAAAACGTGTACCGAAAGAAAATCAAATAGATAGATGGAAAAAGAGAAAATGAGAAACAGTCGAGAAAGACGCGATCGATGTCCACTCTCGAACTGATCGCCAGGTTCTATCGATTATCGATGATCTCAGTTTGCCGACGCTCTCGTAATTATCGCACGAAAATCGTCTAATCGGAAATGGCTAATCCACGGCGATTGTTCGATTAATCGATCGCGACCGGGATTAAGAGAAAAGAATCGCTCGATGGTCGATCGAGAATAATTACGGGTCGGACTCGACTGTCAACTCGTTTCGTTTTTCCACTCTTCCTTTCTTCTCGCTGCATTTTCCTCTTTTTCAATTAGACTCCATTCGCGTAAAATTGCTCGCACCGGTCACGAAGGAAAACGATTCGATCGATCACGAGACCTGATGTCAAAGCGTAATTAGCACTGTTTCTTCGCGAGATGAAATCAAAGGAACAGGCGCAGAATTGTGCAATTCACTTCCTTCGGTGAAAGAGTTCGATTGAAAAATTGCAAATGAGTAAACCGACCAGATAGATGATCGAATGAAGCTTTGCGCAACACGTAAGCATTTAAAGAGCAACGTGACAACGAGTCAACACGTGATGATGAAGAGGATCATTGCCTGATCAATTTAATTTGTGCCAATTCTCGCGACCAGGTCGCTCGTTGAACGATATGCGCCGGCTCGCGTGTTAAATTCGACGTGATCGTAGTGTTAACATCACGTGAAAACAATACATGCGTCGTACAATCAGGAGTTCGTGCCGAGAAATCGGGACGTGAGAGTGGTCGAAACCAGGCCGGAATTTGGTTGTCGCGTTAAACTTTGTCAATTAGTCAGACTCGTTGACTGCGAAGCCTCGCTTCCGTCTTTCCATTTGTTCGATACACGGCTCGAATGTGTATCATTGGACGTGTTACGACGTTGTTTCATTTAATACGCAGTGGCGCAGTGGTCGCAGCGTGTTTGCGCAACTCTCGCGAATCAGAAATCGTCTCGAAATATGTTTAATCAAAGATTGAATTTGACAAATACAAAGCATTTAAAATGGAAGATAAAAAATTTCAGACATTCGAGATTTTTATTTGAATCTCTGAATCTCTACCACCGTTCGTTGCTTTCAAACACTGAACTTTGAGAAATGTTTCTCAAAGAAAAATCTAATTCTGAGATTCTCTGGTATAACTCTCGAGTAATAAAATCTCTTCTTCCACGTACAAAACCCGGTAACCCAAAAATACACGACGAAATAGGGCGCGCGTAGACAGACGGAAATATTCGCGGAACAGCAAACATTGGACTCTGGTGAAGTTTTAATTTGGTCGTCGTTAAACGTCGGGATTCGTTTGTCTGTGACGGCACAGCTGCTCTCGGCATAAATGTGGAACGACGAAGGCGTCTTTTAGTTTAGCCAACTGTGACAAGACGACGTATACACTTGCAGTCTCGAGCTCGAGTCGTTTCTGATGTTTCGACTTTGTTGAACGATGCATACACCAGTTGAGTAAATTTTGGTGTTACTCACGTACGAGACGCCTCGTTACATCATCGACAGATCCTCGACACGTGCTTTCTATTTACCTGTTCAACGACCTCTACGCGTGCATCCAGAAATAAAATTTTAGATTTTAGACTCTAGAGATAGACTTGTAGACGCGTGATTCAGAAGCAATCGAAAATTTCTTGAGTTTTCTTGGCTCATATTTCGCGACTTTAATCCTCTTTTCATCTGGATTAAAGAGAATCTAGATATGCAAATTTCTACCTTGAGGCAGGATCCTTCCTCGTGGAAGATTGTTGAAATTTAGAAACCTCCGTATCTACGAGGGAACAGAGTAAAAGTTAGATAAAGACCACAGAGGAAATTTTATCTTTGGGTTACATCGAACAGATGACAAAAGTTTGCTGGCAAACTCAATGAGTTTCCGCGTCCCGATTTTCATTCGCGTAATGAGATTTTTAATTACAGGGAGCCATCGAATTTTCTTCCCGTTTCTTTCGGATCTTCTGCTACTTGACTGGACTACGGAAGAATAGCAACAACTAAAGAGATTATCGTGCCTGCTATCGTTGCAGGTAAACGGGAATGGCGTCCTATCCTTCGCCAGAGCGATGCAAAGGTTTTTCAATATCGCGTTCCCGCTCGACGATCCGGTCATCGCGCCACTCTATACGCACGTCGACGTTCGAGGCTCCGGAAGAGTGTATTACGGCGAAACGAATGCGCCGGAAGTTCTCGCTAGAGCCGGAGGGATGGTTCGCGGCGCTTTCACGGACGTCGTAGAATTCGTACCGACTCACGTATTTCTCGTCACATGGGTAGACGTTGGATACTATAACGGAAAAAGCGACAAGGTGTGAATCGAAATGTGAACCGATCTTGAGAGTTACGAATCTTACGAGAAAAATCACTTACGAAAGAGATACGGACAAATAAACAATTTCGTTCGATTTCTTTTAGATAAACACGTACCAGGTAGCTATCACATCGAACGGTACGCATTCCTACGTGGAATTCTTATATCCGGAAAACGGTGTACAATGGATTCAAGGTGAATCGCATCCGAACGGTCTGCCGGACGCGAAGGCGCAAGCTGGATTAATGAGCGAAGGAAGAATATACACGTTGAAAGGTTCCGGGACGGATCAGATTCAAAATATCGACAAGTGAGTCGTGATATATCAGTGTTCCCAGGTTAAATCGCCAAACTTTAGATACGAATTTAGGATCCTAAAACAAACAAGTAAAAATGCTCTCTTCAAGAGATATTTACTACTAAAATTGTAGTAAAGGCGATTGTTCAAACTACGATCGATCTTTCGTTTGACTGAAATTGTAATCTGCGTGATTCTTCAGATGGTCAAACGTGAACAGGCCTGGACAGTGGCTGTTCCAGGTTGGACCGATCTCCGACGACAGCGACGTGAAAGTTCCCGACAACATCGAAGGTGAATTTCCTATGGAATACTAATCTGTAGATTGTCCGAACTTGTCGTTCGATTGTTTGTCTTTAGACTATAGCCATGCGTTTGCTTGTTCCTTTTTCGATCAGACAATAGTGCCACGAATCAGGTAGTCAACTGCAGAACCGGAGCAACCGCTTGTCACAACAGGGCGACGTGTGTCGACTACGAGGTTGGCTTTTGCTGCCACTGCAAGCAAGGATTCTTCGGCAATGGGAAATCCTGCCTGCCGAACGGTGAGTTTCGTCGCTTCCTACGCTGTCGTAAACCGAGCAACCCTCCAATTATCCGCGAGTCACGTCTCTTTGATGTAGCCACGCTACATAAACATTCGCTTTCATAGGTCCCTCTACTTTTAACCGACAGTCTTTCCTTTCCGATAGCGACAAGTGTCGCGAAACGACGCGATTCCGGCGTCGTGTTCTCTCTGATCTATTCATAGATCACGGGAACTGGTTTCGCTGTTCTTTCCTTCGACGATTTTGACTAAAAGAGGAAATTTTCAAAGAAAGGCCTTTTGAATGTCCTTTACTCATGGTGATAACCGTGGTCATCGCCATGATTTACAAAAATACTTTTAAAAGGTTACCGAAATCTGCAGATATCCCATTGCGTGTAAATGGACGTGTTTCTGGGACTATCAACGGCGTGGAATTCCCTGCGAGAGATCTTCAATGCTACGTGCAACCAAAGGATGGAAGAACGTACACGGCTTTATCGAGAGTACCCGAGGAAATTGGCGCCAGTTTTCAATTGCTCGGCAATCTGGGCAGTGTGATTGGTTGGTTGTTTGCTAAATCCATCGGTGAGACGAAAAATGGATATGAGCTTACAGGTACTTTCTGACAATGTTATTGTATACAGTTAATAACAAGTTTCACGAAAGGAATGCGTCTAACTGGAAACAGCTCGTCTCATTAATCTCTACCATTAATCGCTACATATTATTAATCCCAATAATCATTTCTGCCAATGTATTAATTTATTTATTCCATCGTCTAACAAATAACTTTTTGTCAGCAGTGGAATTATTCTACAATACTCCTCAGTAACCATAATTGTTATAACCAGAATAAAAATAGTCCCAGCATAATTAATGATTATAAGTTTTAGGAACAATTTTTTCATTGCTAATAACTATTATTGACGAGAGAAATTGATTTCAACAACTCATAATTTCAACAACAGTTATCGGCGAGGGTCAACTTTGGTGGTCACAATCGTTACCGATGAGAGATGTTTATTTCGATTCTATTTTTCCATTAATTTTCGCGAGATTTATTTCAGACAGTAAATCTATAGTTTCGATGCAATTGCGGAAGATTGTTTCGTGAAAATCCAAATTTATATTATCACGAGCAATCGATAATTGCTCCATCCTTTGTGAACATCGGGAAAAAGAAATTTCCAGATCTGATTCCCAATCGGTCCTCGCGAAATTTTTATGATTATATGTTCAAATGTTTGTCGGATATTTATCACAACTGTTCAAACTTCGACCAGAATGATCATTTACGATGGTGTTAATATCGTATGCAACATTTTCTTCGAGAAAATCCAACAACATTTCGTGCGAGGAATTCGATCTGCGTTAAAAAATTGGACAAGTGAGAGCCTAACTTGGACGCAAACTAATCGAACTTTTCTATTTGAATCTCCGTCGAAATGAAAAAATCTGAAATGAATTTTCTTCGTTATTAATATAACAGCTAATAACTGTTATAATATTAGCTGTTTATATAGAGTTCGGTTATACTTATAATCGTTATTTATAATCGAAACGTTTAATTTCCTAATCGCATGGTTTCTTGAAAAATTTTCTTTACATTTTAAGATTAATATTCTCAACGTAAATAATAAACGAGTTTCGGTTACTGATCTTTTCCATAAAAAAGAGTTTTTCGAATAAATGTTATTTTTGGTTTTCGCTTCTTCTAGCTGTGTTTCCTCTTATTATTTCTCTTTACTGTCCCAAAATCAAAACTTGAAGACGGAACTCGAGTTAAGAATAATTAACATGGACAAACCATTGATTTAGGGGGCATTTTCAACCATACGGCCGAGTTGACATACTCGTCAACTGGCGACAAATTGACCATGCGTAGCAGCTATCTCGGGTTGGATGTGTTTGGTCAGCTAAAAGTGGAGGTGAAGATCGAAGGTACGTTGCCGCAGTTGGCGAGGGACACGAGGGTCGACTACGGTGACTACGATGAACTTTACACTAGAGCGCAAGCCGGCGTGATCCGCGCGCGGAGCGAGAGAACTTGCAAACTGAACGAAGGTGGCGAAGAGCGAGAACTTGGTTTCATCCAGGATGAAACGATTGTTTATAACGAGTGCCCGTATCTCACCGTCGAACCCGAGGATGACACGACTAGATTGAAGTTCTATAGAGGAGTTACTACTTACGAGGCAACCGAGGGGATTGTACGTTTTGCAGTCAACACAAAAGTCGCACCCCTCGAGGAAGAGGATCCCTGTATCCAGGGAAGGGAGACGTGCAGTGAGCATAGTTCTTGCATCGTTGACGGCGATAGCTTCAAATGTGTCTGTAATCCTGGGTAAGAAGCTTCACTCTGATTTAGACGTGTTCTTTCTTTCTTGTTGAAGGAGTGTGTCTAAGATTTAGTAGAATCACAGTCAAGTAAATTGAAAAGATTTTACCTGATTTGCAAACGAGCCGTCACGAAAATTTCTTTTCCTTTTTCCGGGGAAATTTGCAATTTGTCCTTTCTGTTACCAGCTATCAGTATTTATACGAAGAAGACGGAAGCGCAATCTGCGTGGACGTAAACGAATGTACCGCCGGAAACCATATGTGCTCCCCTGACGCGCAATGCATTAATCAAGAAGGCAGTCATTCGTGCCAGTGCAGACCTGGATTCACTGGAAATGGTCGAATTTGCGAAAGTGAGTTACCAACAGACGGCGATTACCGTGCACTGATAACTCTCCCGAGTCGCTAGTCTGATTGAAAAATCAATATTTTCGACGTCTTTCAAAACGAGTCTCTGTTTTACGAATTGCCAGTAACTGGTGCACCGTTTGTTGGAAATACAGGACTTGCTTCTTGCGAGGAAACAAAATGCGGGAATTACGAGCAATGCGTGATGATCGATGGAATGCCTAATTGCATCTGCTTGCCTGGCTTCGAGGATACCGAACAAGGTTGTTATCTCGCATCGCAACGAGGTAAAGAGGTTTAATGTTTCATATATATGTATGGAAAATTGTCGGGGTTCGGTACCATTCGACGAGTTGTTTCAGCCACCTGTGACGTCGAGGATAACTGTTCACCCAATGGTATCTGCAGTTTCGACACCGAGAGGCAGAAACACGTGTGCATTTGTTTGCCAGATTTCGTTGGTAAGAAGCTATCGTATGACAACGTAAGGAATAATCTTCCAAATTGATTTAATATTCTGATTTAAATTTCGTATTTTAATAACATTTAATATTACTAAACATAACTAAACATGCTACAGAACTAATTCTGTCATAATTGTTCGGGAACTTGGAAGACAATGTAGGATTGAATTGTAGTGGAGTCGCAATAGTCCTAGCACGCGATATCGCGATTTGTAAAGAAAAATCACTCGCGTCCTTCGCGATCACCTTCCAGATGATTGATCACGATCGTTTCCAGGTGATGACTACACGTGCTATCCGGACGCGGATATAACCACTGGGGGCGAACCGCCGAAACCGCAATGCGTGGAGGAGATGTGCTGGTGTCCAAGAGGCTGGGAGTATCGGAATAACGAATGTACGCGGCAGGAAGAGACGACGACCAAATCCGATCGGGACTGTAAGTACGACAAAGGGACATTCGTACAAATCCGGTATATTTCTCGACCAGAGTGTGTCATTCGAATTCATCTGATTTATTTATCAAGCATGACCATTGTCTTAGTCTTAACTGTGAATGTTTGAAGTACAAGCTCGATCGCACGAGGGAGATCTTTACCTTTATCGTAAATTCCAGGGTTCGAGTCAACCGTAACGAAAGTCTCAATCCTTGGAGGAAGGAAGCGACGAAAATATAAAATTTCAAACTATATTTTTATTTGCAATCGATAGAATTTTTTTCATTTGTTAGGAAGGTTGTAGATAATATTAAATTGGAAATCTGATCCTCAAGGGAATGACACGTTTCGATGCATGACAACTAATCGCACGTAGAATACGATTCGATGTGATAGCATCAAGAACGAAACGATTATAATTATTGATTTGCGATGATTACTAACTATCGGCGACGAACGGTTTGCATCGTGCGTTCTAGTATCGGCACGTCCAGTTCCGGAATGCTACGAAGACTACTGCATATGTCCTTGGGGACACAATTACCATCGTACGAAGGAGATTTGTGTGCCTCGGATTGGATTCAACCACGAAACGATGGGTCCATCAGGATTTCACTGTACGATACCCAGCTTTGCCATCCACTGATTTATTCCGCTTATATTAACAAATTTTCCACACGGGCTATATGCTTCTTGCACGCACCGAATAAATATTCAGCACTCTTCATTTGCGGTCATCAAATATATCTGGCAACAGATCGATCGTCCTATTGACAATTGTAAAACTTTCGCGCAAAATTTTCGATAACGTTTCGCTGAACGATTAATACCGCGCGAACAATATGACGGTCAACCTGTTACAAAACATCTGGCACGTCTTTGCGTAAGCATTTTCAAACATGATCGATGCGATGAATATGCAAAAACCCGTCACGAAACGCTCGGACGTGGATAGTCGAAGCAAATACGAGTTACCAGGCAGAACATTATCATAATTGCACACGCTTGTGTCCAGTGTCGTGCAACGTGGTGAACAGGTGTCATCCCTATGCCCAATGTATCTACGTGACAAGCACCGGAGACTACGAATGTCGCTGCAATCCCGGTTACGAGGGTGACGGTATGGAATGCGCAAAAACAGGTACGTTAACTCGCATCTTGTTCTTCTCTCATTATTCTAAAATGTCATCGTTCACGAGCGAGACCAACTACCACGACGTTGTTATTCCTCGAGTGAATGAAAAGTGTTGTTCTGGCGCAGAGGTGTCCTGTGTGGAAGTGGACATTTGCGACCCGAACGCGTCATGTCAGCAAGAGGAGTCTCTAGCCAAGTGTGTCTGCAATCCAGGATATGAAGGAGATGGAACCACCTGCAGTCCTATCGGTCATATTTTTTTTCGATTCCTTCGTCGTACATTTTCACTTATTGGCTACGAATTTTTACGCATTTATAGGAAATTTTAATGTGCGAACTTGCAACAAAATACATAATGTAACAAAATATATAGGATGTCACAATCGAATAGTGGAAATGATTCCATGTAAAAAAAATGAGTTGAAAGGAAACGATAAAATTTTTTTATTTAAGGCGTCATTTTCAAGAAAGTAGGCACACGTGTACTTGATAAATTTTCACACTCGATCTTCTTGAAAGTGAAACATTTTACAAAAAATTTTATTCTATATTTTCTACTTATTTGTTTTAATTAGCTAAATTTAATTAGCTAAATTCAAGTATACTCGATAAATTTTTGAACTCGATTTTCTCAAAAGCAAAAGTTTTAATGAAAAGATACTATTGTTTCTTTCCAAGTCGTTTCTTCATTTCACATTTTCACGTAGAAGCATCTCTTACTACCTCTTACTTCGTCGTACTACTGCTTATATTTTAAATTACACTCTCAAAAGTATGAATTTGCATAAAAATTCGTAATCTACTTGTAAAATATTTATTTCTCATTTAGTGTGTAGTTTACGAGAAACGAGAAACGTATCTTTAGCGCTAAAGAACGGTCGCATGATAGAGTTAATTCTAAAAACGTGCCTGAAATGAATTACTG
>KQ435804.1:457306-480394 GCA_001276565.1 Melipona quadrifasciata
ACCTCCACAAATTTCGCCTGCACCTGCCAGCCGGTATGTTTATTGAATCCACAAATTCATCCCGAATCATAGGTTTCTCGGTGAAGTTGGTGTGATTACACATTGATGGACTTCGTGGTAATTCGATCGTGTGTTTGAAAGTAGCAGAAGAATGTTATTGATGATCGGTCAACTTTGCATTCGATTCTAGCGCTAATAGTGGTAGGATCAAACGCGCAATTAATCGGACAATTTGTGAAATTGTTCCGGACGAAACAGTAGTACGGTTTTGCTAGTAATTTCCTAGGAAATTTGAAGACGAATGAGAACGTTATTGGTGAAATGTAAACGGTTAGTATGACAGTAGTAATAAACCATGAATGGTTAAACGTTATTCGATATTCCCTGGCGCGGTACGTTAATTGGCACAGTAACTAATTGAAACAAACAAAGTTCAACTGTAATTCTGGTAATTCATTCGATAGAAATGTCGTTTCCTAACGATCTCTGGCCATTTTTAGGGCTATTATGGCGATGGTTACACGTGCTTGCCTCAATCATCCTGCAGACACGATCCAACGATCTGCTCGCCAAACGCGACGTGCGTAGCGACCGGAGAAAATCAATTCTCTTGCGTATGCAACGAAGGTTTCACCGGAGATGGGATCAACTGCGAACCGAGGCCGAAACACGAAGCCAACTTCCTGCTGGTGAATCAAGGAATGGCCACGCTGAGGATTCCATTCGCGCCGACGCATGAGAATTCCGGTAGCCCGATTTACATAGCGTACACGCAGATGGCCATCGCGATTGACATCGATTGTATGAACGGGAAGGCTTATTCGAGCGACATCACCGGTAAATATGAATATTGTGAACGTGAAGGTTCACGTCGCCGGAAATACGAAGGAATTTTCTTGCTTCAAAATATCAGCAACGAGGAAACCCTGTCTAGACGAAATTTATTTTCTAGGTAATCGAATAATCGAGTTAACGTACAACGGATCGATGGCCGAGACGTTCTTGCCGAAAGTTAGCAGCCCCGAGGGACTGACAGTCGATTGGGTCTCGAGAAATATTTTTTGGACCGACTCGGGTAAAACGACCGTCGAGGTAGCCAATCTCGAGACGAAGAAGCGGAAGGTCCTCGTTTCGGACGGACTGGTCAATCCTAGAGGAATAGCCGTACATCCGTATCGTGGGTAAGTATTGTTTCTTCAAATTCTCCGTCGTCCATCTGATGAAAAGATAAATTAAATGAAAAGCGTCTGTCCCGTGGAAAATTTCACTGTGATTCATGAATAATTCAGCTGCATCAGGTTGACGAGAAAATGATGAAACTCGAAACGAGAATATTTGATGGTTTCCAGGAAGATATTTTGGTCCGACTGGAACCGTGCGTCACCGAAATTGGAGTGGGCCAACGAGGATGGTACCGATCGTGCAATCTTCCTTCAAGGGGATTACGTGAAGTTACCGAATTCATTAAGTATCGATTGGGCGATGGATGAGCTGTGCTGGTCGGATGCTGGAACGTTTACGATAAGTAAGGACAGATCTCCCCATGAAATTTTCTCTGCTAATAGACGCGACACGATCATCGTCTCGTCTCCTAACCCAATAATCTCTCTCTCTCTCTCTCTCTCTCTCTGACCTTTTTTGAAAATCGTTCACAGGCTGCATGGAGATCGATAGCAGGAAAATTAACGTAGTCGCCAACGAGCTCACCTATCCGTTTGGTCTAGCGATTTCGCAGCAAAATTATTATTGGACCGACTGGAAAACGTAAGTTTTGTCGTGATAATGCAGCGTTAGATTAGCTCGTGACGTGCTTATTTATTTGGAATAAATAACAAATTCTCGAGATAAATTGAATATCCGAGCAATGTGATAGTTAGCACATTTTCGTAGTGTATTTTATACTACAGGCAGTAAAATACCTCAAGAGATAGTAAAGCTTAAACGAGGGCCGTAACAAGTTAGGAAAATCGAGTAGAGTAGCGTGTAAGTTCGAAGATATTTCAAACATCCATTATTTACCATCGTAGTCACAAAATCGAAGTTGCCATGAAGAGCACTGGGGACAGGAAGACGGCCATATCAGTACCACCAGGGGGAAGCGGTAAATTATATGGAATAGTCGTCGTTCCTGAATCGTGCCCGAGAGGTAACTCAAATTTTATGTCATCGTTTCTCTTCTGTTCTCCGTCAAACTGATCACCCTTTCACAAGTGCATAAAACCCATCGAACGTCATAATTCCGTATTATCGTTCGTGCGTCGCAACTGAACGAATCGTCACTGCGAATTAGTAAATTATCGCTTGTCTGTTCACGACAGTAACCAACGCCTGTCAATTCGAGAGCGGAAGGTGTAACAAGGATCAGCTGTGTCTACCAAACGGTCAAAACGGTAGAACGTGCGTGTGCGCGGATGACGCGACAGAGCCTTGCACCGACACGCAGTAGGAGTGATAGTTGGTTATCAAAAATTCAGAACGCAGCACAAGGCTCGAAAGGTCGAAACGAAGGAAATTTTGGTATTTGGCCACTCGTGTTGCATCACTCGTTAATCGCCTCTTAGATTATGTTTAAATTATGATATCATTACTTTGTATGATTAGTTTTTATCGTCTACGTTTTCGAGTAACACACAATCTTTGTTTTTGTATCTAATTCGGAATCTACAGCATGAGAAGCTGGTCATATTATAATGATGCGGCTCGATGACGCGTTATTTAATGAAAATAAAACAGTAAAGAAAATACAGCCTGATTGTTTTATATTTACGCGGTATCCTGTTACAGTGGTGAATATACATTTTATACTTGTATATTCTCGCTACCCTTTCATAGCGCGATCAGTAAAAAGTTTGTAAAAGTTGTTGCATGTAAAGTGGCGTCGTCCATGGACGAAGCAAGAACTTGGTTCAAACTGACGGGCAACAACCATGTTGAAGAAGAGTGGAGGAAAAAGAAGAACAGCAAGAAGAGGTAGGGCGCTTAATTTCCTAAACGATTACGAGTATTAAGACGACGTATCGTCGGCATGCCGGCAAATTGTTGTCTCGCAAAGTGATAACAACGAGCCGATAGTTTGGTTTTTAAGCAATATTCTTTGTCTTACCGAAAGAAATAAACGTCCGCGTAATGCAGCACGTAAGCAACGTCGCGCGCAGAAAGCCAATTACTGCGTTCTCTACCGACGTAACGGCCGGCCATTTCATTTTCTCGTCGCTGTGCAATGTTAATAAGCAAGCACTTGGAAGCCTAATAAGAATAATACAGCTGGAAACTGCAGTATAAAAACGAGTATCCTCTTGCTTACGATCAATTATCTTCCTTCGCGAGGTTAAAGTCTAAAACTTTAGGAAGGAAGAACCACGGGGAAGAAGATGAAGAAGTAAAAGGAGATGTTGATCGAAAAGTGGCGTCGTTATCTGTATCGCAAAGAGAGTTTATCGACGAATAATCCGGACAAGACAATTGAATTTTTTCCTTACCACAATCTCTTTTAATGCGGCGCGATTGGTGCTAAAGCGAAGAGAAGCGGCGGGAAGCAAACGACAAAGAACGCCAAACCTTAGTTCAATGCTGTAACCGCAAAGACAAGGATTTCCTAGTAATGCGTCTGCAAGGAGCGTATTCCTGTATTCCCCGTGGTTCAATCTGAGGAGAAAAACACGACAAAAGTGTCGGTTTCGATCTTCCATCTCATCGAAAAATTACGCGGTTTTTCCTTTGATCAATTTCAATTCGCCGGATATATCTGGCAACTCTGAATTTTCTGATATTTAATATCGTCGCTACTTGTTGCAACAAACAATACAAATATTTAACGAGCAGACAAACAAGTTCGGCAAAGAACGTTATTTGTACGATAAACATGCGACAGTGACCAATATCGAGGAAAGCGGTGGACATTGTTTTCCCATGAATATCATAACTTGCCCCGAGGAATAGAGGGAATCTATTATTTACACGGACAATTCCTCGACCCGAAACTTGCAGCGGCGGTTTCTTTCAATCGCCAAAACCTCGATCAGACGTTTCATTATAGATTAGAAACTGTCGAAAGATTGAGAAATCAGATAATGAGAAATTCTTAATGTTCTGAATTTCGCATTATCTGATTTTAACAACAGTCACGAAGTACATCGGACAATTGGAAAATGAAGAAAAGCTAGCCCGAGAACGAGCAAAAAGAGTTTTTCACGCGTCTATACGTTTGCAAAACGTTTTGCACACTTGCTTTGGATCTTTCGCAGGGATTAGCGGAAATCTAGTCGGAAGCGGACTAGTGCGCCTGTCAACGTTAATGCACACGGAGCTGAAAGTTGGGATGATACGGTTGGTAGATCAAAGCGCGCTTGTAACGCAGATCTCGAGGAAACGTATCGCAGCTGTTGGTTACAGGGCGAACGATGCGTTTTTCCAGCAAGGAACAAGCGGCGAGCATTCGCTCAAATTCCATTTACAATTTGCAAAAGAGCCAGCGCTTTTGTCGATCGGGGGGGCCGATGAATGGCCGCGCGAATTGGAAAACGTCGGTTAGACGTCTGCCAGTGACGGGTGCTCGATCAGCCGGTTGCACCGTGCCCTTTTGCCGGGCAACCACCGACTTTCCTCTGCTTCGGCTGCTTCCGTTTAACGCCACCGTGTTTCCTTCTCTTTCCTTTTAATTTCGTCGCACCGAACGAATTAGTGGTTTGTTTCTCGCGTCAACCGACCGACTCCCTCCGTTCGCCGTTCAATTAATGACAGGCCGAATACGAGTGAAATCGAAAGTTACTGGAGAAATTGTGTTTTCCCCGTGTTTTTAAACCCTTGGATTATATCGATAAGAATGACTCGCGTTTCCCGAGAATAAACAGCACGTTAATGAATTCTTCTTTTCTCATTAGACGACAGACGTGTACTTTGCATTGTTGCGTTAATTGATAATCAAACACATCAGGTCTTTTCGCACCTAATGTGAAAAAGATGGCACGTAAAGCGTTACATCGTCGTCCGTTTGATTTTTCCCGAAAAACCGGAATCAGGAATTACATTGGTTCGCGTCTTGGCAAATGCCACTAACCGTCACATAAATGTACTGTACGTGTTTAACGAATGTCACGAGACGGTAAGTTTAATTACTTCGTGAAATTACTTTGCCGAATCGAGCTTGCCTTTGATCGCCCAATTGTGAGTGCACGTCGGACGAAGCTGCATAAGAAGGACAGCAACGAGGGCCATTTTCGATACGTCGAACCGGAAACGCCAAAAGGAAACGCCGGCGTCATCAGCAAATAGCCGTGCCGTCTCCCTCGTTAACATTTACATCTTTGACGCACGAATATTTGCAAGATAGTACAGCTATGTCCTACATCGTATACCCGACGACTCTGATTTTCCACTAGGAACGAAATTTTATCTTTCGCGCTTTTGTTTTCCGTTTCTCGATTATTTTTCCCCGGTCACGCGATCGTTTCACGTTATCGTTGTTGATTTTTGCACACGAAGGTATAAATTCATCATTCAATTTCCACCTCGTCGAATTAACGAGTGTACACACAATCTACAGAATCACAGGCTAAATCTTTTCCCACGACAATTTCCCATGGCGTCAGCGACAAAACGGATTTCAACCGTTGTTTCACATTGTTACCGAGGATCTTTTATAATCTGTACCTTACTTCTATTCCACTAGCGTAACCGGTGGCACGGCAAACATTGGATAGGTATTCACGGTTAGCTAGAGGGAGCGTGGTTGTTGGTCGCAGCGGAAACGCAAACGAGATTACGTCGCTATCTGGTAGAGTGTGCGCGGCAAAGGAAAATAAGAAGCAGGTCCCCGTCCCGGCGACGCGACGACAACAATTACGCGACAATTATCGGGCAACGCAATTACGACGTACACTGGCCACCGCAAATTTCCACGAATCTTCTCGTTGAAACCCCGTGCCATACCATTGGAAACCACGCGCGCACACGTGCACGTTCGAAAACGTCAGAGTCGCCATGGACGCACGCAAGGGTGGGGATGCAGGAGGAAGGAGGAAAGAGGAAAGAGGAAAGAGAAAAGCCACGGTTAGGTAGAAAGTAGAAGAGAGTGGAGGCAGGGAGGTTGGTAGAACAGTGCGAATCGGTCGAACAATCGAGCGGAGAAGTTGCTGCGTAGCGGCTCGCGCGAGCTCGCGCAGAACTCGCGACTCGCGGCGCGGCGCGGCGCGATGCGTCTAGTCCGCGTGCTCGTGCTGAGAGGAGGGATGATCGAAGAGGAGCCGTGTTACAGTCAGTCGGCGGTGAGACTCCGCGTCCAACGTCTCGTTGTTGCCATCTTTTCCTACCCTTCGTGCGTCGATCTGCTCGCGATTTTCTGCTCGTTTGTCACGTGTGTGTTGTACATGGGTGACTTGGCTGCACGACGACGAGGGAACACGGGGCCTCGAGTTCCTCGAGTGGAAATCGTGCAGTCGTGCAAAAAACGACGGCTGGAAGTGTAGTTCTTTTTGAGGAGAAGCTTGCGCTTGATCGTAATTAGGATTGCTCGCGTATATTGCATATTGGGTAGAAGGACACATGATTGTACGATAGAGGAGATTGATTCATACGATCGTTTTACGAAGCAGAGGTGGGCTTTCTTGTTACATATTGTTCAACGATTCGGTCGGAGCAGGGACCGGTGCACGGCCGCGACAAAAATATCCACGAAAAATCTCGGCAGACGGCCAAACGGCCTCGAAAGATCACCACAGTTCGAGGGACGGATTTGATAAGATAATTTCAAAGAACTTTCGAGTCTCTGTACGTATGGTCTTGCCGAGGTTACGTACGAGATACTTCCTCCAGGAATATTTCTTCGTTCGCGATTAAACGAATGTCATCGTCGCAAACAACCAAAGTAACGGTCTGGAAATTTTGAATAATTCACTTTTATTTTCGATTTCCGTCAACTTTGTTTAACTCGATTTTTGAAATTATTTCGTCAGACTGTAATCGCCAATCACGAAGATCGACGGACCAAAATCTCCGTGAAAAAAAAAAAAAAAAAGTCATGCACGAGAAGTACTCGTTTTTACCAAGTGGCTATTCACGTGGCCATGCATATTCAGTCTGCCAAGGGAAAAACAAACGAATGAAAAGTTTATACTGGAGCCCGCAGGAAAAGCGACACCGCGATTTTTACCGCGGTGCGTGCTTTCTCTTTCTCTTGTTCCCTCGCTGCTCGTGTCGACAATTAAACGAGCGTTTTTATTTCGTCGCCGGAAAGGAGATTAACAACCCGAGTAAACAGTTTACCGTGGAACGAAGTGCCGAAGCCATAGGGAATCATCATTTCACTGAAAATCCCGACAGGACTTGAACTCTTGCATTAACGTGTCACGCGGAAAACAAGCTCGCGCTTCGTAAATTACGATTTATCCATCGACGTTCCAACCTTCGTTTGGCTGCGAAGCGTGTTCGTTAACGATACAAAAGAAATCGTCAAGCCTCGAAAGAAAGAGGCACACGCGTGAAATTCGCTCGATTCAAAGCAAAAATTATCATTCGCGGATTATCGAAGAACAGGCTTATTGGTTTTCAGTTTCACTTTTCAATTTTTCGACGCGATATCCCTCCACGAGGAATATTCGATCCTGCCAGTCGCACCAGCGATTTTGCTTCTTTCTCGGCCGTCCTCTAAAACATAGCCTAACCGTCCTTGTTTCGTTTACGCGCTTCTGTCGGATTTTACTACTCTGTTTGTTCGTCTGGTCGTTTCTTATTTCCGTGAATGTATCGTTCGAGTCTTGGAAAATACTCACCACGTTCGAGTAACAACTAAATGTTTTAACGGTCAAAATGTACGCAAACGTAACCGCGTCGGTTCGACGCAGTAATCGCGCAGAGGATTCGCAGAGATGTAACACCGGCAAATCCTCGCGATCAAGCGCAGCTCGTCGACAATTTGTACGCTGAATCGGCCACTGATATTTCAGCCGTCACCGCATTTCGGTCGCGCGCCGGATGAAATGCCGAGCCGAAGGGTAACAACGGTGTAAAAGCGTGTGTGAGGTTGAGTGAGGTTGAGTGAGAGAGAACAACAAGCGACGAACAACGAATCGTGAGCCGCGTAGAAGGCGTTGTGATTCGCGCGCGTGCTCGCAAGTGCCCTGTAGTGTAGAGAAAAACACGATAAAAAAAAAAAGAAAGGACCGAAAGTTTTTGGTGAATGTGGATATCGCGTGTGCGTCGGCGAAAAGCGTCGAGCGAGATCGTGAAGCAACAACGAATCCGTAGAAGCTGGGAGAAACGTTAAATGAATGTTGTTGCAAAGGGTGGCTGTGATCGTGAGAGTCGATACGGTGCACGGCGGAATCGGCCGATTTCAATTCATAAATGCGCCAGAGCAGGAGCCCACAATGGTGGCTCGGCTCCCGCAACAAGTTCTACTGCTGCTCGTACTCGGTGAGTGGAACACGCTCGCTATCTATATTCTATTATTATATATTTAGGCGGCGGTTGAATCGGTCGGACCGTTTTTCACATTGCTCGTCCCTCCAAAGTGCAGCTTTAACCGTTCGATCGTTCCATTTCGACTCCCTTCAGACTAGTCTTCGGACTAAGCGCGGCGAACGTCGCGTTGCTACCTGTTACGCACGAGGATTCGCAGACCAGAAGCGAGGGTTTAACTATTCGTTTCTCGCAGCTGGGACTCCCTTCCTTCTTCGAGTTGAACCTTGCTCTCTGAGAAAAAGTTGCCATCCTTGCGTTCCTCGATTTAATTTATCTTCTGCGAATTGAAACGCGAAACAAAATATGATTATATCGATTCGTGTCTCCGTCTCGTTTTGAAGACTAAAACAGGAACAAAGAGCTTCGCGTAACTAAGTTTGAGTAACCGATCGATCGATCTTTCTCGACAGGCACGAACAAATTATTTCGCAGACAAATTATCGTACTCGGAAAATTCCAAAGTTTGTCAAATCGTGTTAATTATCCGCCGTATCGATTGGACGTCCGTCGATGAAGTTTAAAGTTGTCACTTTTGATTTCTCTCAATTCCGAGCGTTATTTATCGATTGGCAAAAACCGGCGACCGTGCTAACAAAAATCTCTGCCAATTAATTTCTCCGTCAATGGGGGGAAGCTCGTCAAATCGCTTGCATAATCCAGACGTTTCGCGCGATCAATTACAGTGTCCAGTGTGTTCGGGGTGTTGAATTGTGCTCTCTGTCAGATTGTAACTAGAACAGTTTGCATTGTGCTTGGTGAAGCAAAGTGTAAACTGTCGCTAGCTTTCGTTGTGTTTTTAAAACAAACGAATCGTCGAGAAAATCTCGCTTTCGTCAATTATTGCGCGGAATTTCAACGTCTTCGAGTCGACTTTGGCACCGATTTGCCCTTTTGTTCTCTCCTTCAAATCTTGATTCAGTTGCGTCGTAGAACGCAAGACAGAATATTTAAACCTCGATCAATTCAACGGCAAAGGGACGATACGGTCGGACGGTTAATCCAGCTGAAGGCGACCCACTAGCAGGAGGCGAAACGACGTTTAATTAAGCAGGATTAGTCGGATAGAAGTGAAATGAATAAAGTTCTCTCTCGAAGAAGATCACGCCGAGGTAGTACATCGTGTAACTTCAAGTACGAGATTAGACGTTAACTAACGCCGAGCTTGCGATCCAGCCAAAGATATTTTAACGGATCGCGGGAATGGCAAAGTTACGCGACGAGTACAGTTTTGCTTTGTGAAACACGCGATCGAATCTTTGCGTCGTTTTTTTCTCAATCACAGGCTTTCTAGCGCAACAAACGTCGCCAGAAATTTTTGGATTTATACATGGCAAGAGCAACGTTCGTAGGGATATCAATTTCAAAGTGTAAAGAAGTCTGCACCGGTTAGATAAGTTCCGTCTAAGCTGCGTCAAAGGGACAGCACATCGATCCCGTGAAACGAAACTTCCTATTCCGGGGGGAGACAGTCGGTTCAAACAGCGCAGCTGCATCTCTTCTTGCGAGCCAGCCAGCATGATTGCCTTTTTATCACTCGAGTGACGTTATATCGAATCCATTTCTCTTTTGTTCAGCTTCACGACATCACTCGTTGTCACTTTGCAGAAGCAAATTCGCGTTCAGTGACGCGCGACAGTGTTCGGAAATCGACGCTTTCCTCGCCCGGTGGACAAGTGAACCACGTTAAGTTTCATTGTGCTGCGACGGTAGTTTCCTTCGAATCCGACTCGAACAACGCTGGACAAAGGATGCATCAGTCTGAGGGAAAACAAATGACAAAATTTGCCTCCCATTACCGATAAATTAGTTCCGCTTATTTGCGCATACCCTCCAGTTGCTTCCGTTTCCGTTTCGCGCATAAAATCCGCTTTCTTGCAAGCCGTTTCGTCTTTTTTTTTTCTTTTTTTTCTTTTCAGGACCATGGACTTGATCGGAATGGTTGATCTTTGAGTCCGATTGATCCGATTGTTTCGCACAGTCTGAACTTGCAAACAATGCCGATAGATTTGTATCAACGTATGCGTTGCATGTCGATAGGCTTGGTGAATATCGGCTGGCACGTGCCTAATTGCATCAGCGATTCACAAAGGAACGACAAACGTAGCTACCGTCAAGCGCGGTAATCGGATTTCATCCATCCGTGGATTACGCGTTCCTCTCAGGTTCGCGATTACAGGCGTGAAAATGACGGGTCGAACGCTTGTCGAACAACGGGAACGAGATTTTCGCTACACTTTTCATAAGAAATTACGTTTGATTGATTATCGTTTTCCGTCGATCCGATGTTCCCGTCGACTGGTAAATCTCCATGGAGAAACCGTAAGTAACCTGAGCCAGCCATGGTTTCAATATTAAGATCGTCTGCGAATCTTCCAACGTAATGCACCTCGTCGAAAATGAAGGCCCTATCCATCGGAAACGCGAAAGGAATGGAAAAGCGGCCGACTCGTTTCGCCGAGACACCATCTCCGAGTAATTACCGCTCTTTGCTGGACGGTGACTGTTGTCCTTTGCAGCATGCCTCGAACTTTGAAGAAGCAATCGAATTATTGGCGCTGCACCGTCTGTTGTAACGGCGAATCAATTTGCCCTCGGTAAATCCTTTAATAATTCTCAGGCGACGACGGCCGACGACGAGCCTTCGCTTCGATCTTCGCTATTTGCACCTGAGGATGGACTCGAGTTTTACGATTTCCATCTGTCATCTGTCTTCTTGCATTTTCCACCCACCTCTCCGAGCGCTTTCCACGCAAACACCTTTAAAATCCTCTTTCCACCAGTTCCGAGTAAGCACATTATCGGCTTGCAGCTTCGTTACAGCTCGACATTTCCATCTCTCGGAGACGAGCCACGTTTCTCTTTGTTTGTTTGTTTGTTTCCCCGACTCGTAGGAAGCCAGACAAACGCGCGATCCTGTATATCTCTTACGCTTCATCTTTCAACTCCTCCAGGAGCTTTCGATCTCCTCTTTTTCCATCGTTGAGTTTTCGTTGCTCAAACATCTTTACGGATCGAAAATCTTTAGAGTTTGACTAGTTTTTAGAGTAAAACTACTTTGTTTCTTATCGGCCGGCTATTAGCAAATATCCGTCTGCATTCAAGTATTCGACTCGTTGCAAAGGATAGTCGAACCTTCACAGTGTCCGAGACTGTTATTATGCTTGGTAACCCTCTGCTCAAGATGAAGCTGTTTCCATTTAACAGCTACGCTTCACTTTTAAATGGGCATTATTATATGCGATTTCAGCAAGCTCATTTCTATCAAATACAATCTCGACAACTTGTTTATTTCACAAATCTAAAGTCAAAGATACCAGCGGCGATTCGTGGTGGCCGATACCCTTCAGGGCACTGATTTTCACGCGCTTGCAATTATCCAGTTCCCCGGGGCATCTTGACGCGGTCACAATTTTTTCCGTGACACCCAACGTCGACGCCGACGTTTTCATCGCGGCTGAACGCTGCCAGCGACGTTGAGCATTTCAATAAAGGAGGAAAGGCGAATCACGGCGTACAAAGAGGTCATGTAGCGCCAACTTATCCCCCGTCATCGTAATAACGCATTTACGATGAAACCACGTGACACGACAAAGCCGGACAAAAATAATATAGAGACTTTGTTCGTAACGTGAAATTTTCACGCAGGGCTAGGATCTATGAAAAAAATATGGTGGTGATTTGCCAACGAGTATTTCTCAGGATCGTTACAATCTGACAATCACGTTAGCAAAAGATTACGCGGTTGAGGGACCAGATGGGGAGGGGGGCATGACGATCATTGAGTTTACAAATTTAATATCAGCTAGAGGAAAAGCTTGATGAACTCGGTTATCAGCATCGACCGGGTTAAAACCCTGAGAGCCACGCGCATCGTATATAAGTTGCTGTTCCCTCGACCAACGCTGAGGTTTATTAAAGTCAATATATCGCGTGGACAATTTGCAGCTCTAATTGGCAATAAATATCATGGCGTGGCGCCGCGAACCACGCCGTTACAGCCAAGATACCGGATCGCGAGCTCTCGCGTGCAGAATTTTGGATGCCAAATCGAAATTCGTGTATAGACCGTTCGACGAATTGATAGGTTTCGCGTTGGGAGTTACATGTTTACTAGTAAGTCACGCTGCAGTATAATATTTTAAAAAGTAATACACAAATTGGTAAAACGACTGATGCGAGAACGAGAATTAGAAAAACGTCGTTAGTTTACATCGCGATGGTACGTAAAAGTACAAGAGTAAATCGGGGATAGCTCACTTTTCTTTTTTTTTTTTTTTTTTTGAAGAATTATTTATTTGTGAAAGTATAACTCATGAATGTATAATTTCATCCGGATTTAAATACACATTTCGAACACAGGTTTTAGTATATTATTCAACTTTAAGCTCGTCTTATCCATATTAAATATATTTTTCTATTTATTTATTAAAAGACTTTCTCGTTGAAAATATGAGTCAACTTTATCCTCGAGACAAAAAAACACTTTCTGATTTTTTGAATGAGATCCGGGGTTTGGTGTTTTAAACACATATTTAGCCAATCATATCCAGCTCATCCTATTTTCTTTCCAAATTTATGATTTGTCCCCAGATTATCAGTCAAATTAAATGCCATAAACCTTACGCATTCACGTATTATCGCGAAACCGTACTTTAGCAATTTTTTGATACGAATTTTAAGTTTTTCTTCATTTTCCATATCTAGCAATGAAAGTGGCCCTAAAGTTTTGTTTGAATAATCATTATTTTTCAGCTTCTTAACAGCCGGAATACCAAAAACTCTAACATGTAACATTCACGTCCATCAACTCTCCTCTAAAAAAATCCAGGCCATCTAATTCGATAATCCTGTAAAGGGATAATTTATATGAATGGTCAGGTAACGGTGGTTCTGAAGGATGCTGTGGAAGGACGAATGGAAAGGTTTTAGGTAAGGTGAGGAGTGAGAAAGAGAAAGCGGTTGTTTTGCGTTTCGTCTCGGAGTCACTGCCTAGACTCATCAGTGGGGCTGATGGCAGCGACTCCTTACCCCAGACGCTTGTTGTAACTAAACCTACTAGGCTGGTTCGCACCCATCCTAGCGGGGTTCCGCACACTCTGCTGCTTAACGTCGAAGATCGGTAGGACATCGACGCTAGGCGCGCAGCCACTTGCGGCTTGTGCTAGTCGAGTGTTCGAAACCCGTACTTGAGGAATCCTAGGCCCTGCAAATGATAATTTATTTGTTTTAATGATACGATAGAATCATTACATTGTAGAAATGTAAGCATACACTTTATTAACAAACTGTGTTCCAAAAAAAAATCATAACTTTTTTAAAAAAATTAGTAAATTATAATTTAAAGGATAAATTGAAAACTTTCAAGACTATTTAAGTCTAGTATAAAACGAACAAGAAGAACGATTAATATAACAATGGCTTGTGATCAAGATATAACATGCCATTGAAAAAAATCTGAAAATTGACATTTGATAATTTATATAATGAGATCAAGCCATCTCACCCTAGGACTTATTTACCCTAGTTGATGTTTCATCGACATTCAGAATGCCTGTAACACATTACAACATGATCGTTCGCTAATCAAAATGTAAAAAACGATTGCTATTGAGTACAGATAGTGTGTAAACAGTCGACCACAAATATAATATAGCATAGAACTTGTCGAAAAGTGACCAAGATCGTACACAAGCGTGTGACGGACATTGTTATATCTCAAATATTTGATATCCGTTAATCTTGTCTCTGGTTGCACGACGAGTTGGGATAAGACGACGAATATCCGAAATTCAGAAACAGAGAGACCGACAATTCCCGTGTGAAAATATTATCGAGCATCGATATTTTCGTATAAAGATCCGGTCGAAACGAAACTGCGGCAGTGTGGACGATTAATAAGTATCTGGTCTGTCTGTTTAAGTCATTGCTTCAGCTCTTGAAAATAATGTCGAGTGTTTAACTTGCAAATTAGGTTATGCATCGAGAATCGAACGTTGGAAACGCAATAGCGATTTTAACGATCAATGAAAAAAAAGTACTGCTTCGTCGAATTCGAACACGCCTTGTGACGTACAGGGAGATTTGCACTCGAAATGGAGTCGCAAGAGGATTAAAGGAATTAGAGACTGAACGATATATGAGCGTTTATAGCAAAAAACGTACTACGCAGGAATCGATTAGCGCCAGTCTAAAGTAAAGGATCACGCACCAAGATTCGTCATTCGTCAAACAAATTAACAACAGAGTATAAAATGTCAGTGACAACGAAATTGACACGGAATTTAACGCAAAACATTCGAAAAAGAAAAAACACACGCACACACGATTTGAAGTGCAACCATAGAAATTCGGTTAATTAAATTTACAATCTCGCCAATATCAATGAAGACAGACTCCGATTAATTGCACGCGGAGGCGTTCATCAGTGAAATTGGATTTCGCGCCAGTCCATGGGAACGCGTCGTTTCCACTCGATTTTCTCCTCCTAGCGTGGGCAATAAGCACGACATCGTAGGATCCCGTGGAACTACTGCTTTCTCCCATTGCCCCTCGCAATTACGCATTTACAATGCTCGAAAAGGGTGAATTGGGAATACGCCATTCTCTCTTTGAGACTTAAACTCGAAAATGCCTCAAAAGCGGTCGAAACGCGAATCTCTGAACGAGACCGAAAGATGAGAAACGATGAGCGTAAGTGATACGTCGTTTGTTTCTTGAAACGACAGTTCGATTTAACATACATTTGTCCCTTCTCATTGCTCGCGTAATGTTTTTGTGCATCGTATTCGTTAAAGAAAAATATAATCTTAGAGATGGAAGATAATGATCTAGTTACGAAGCAGTGGAGCGTGCTCTGAACTCTTCAACAACTTGTAACTCTTCTTGCCCGATACAAATCACGCGGTGATGCATTTGCCAAGTTGGGGAACGATCGAGCGATTACGCACGATAATCTCGTGCAGGGAGCACGATCGAGCGAAAGGAATACAAAGGAAGAAAGCTCAGAAGACCGAAACAAGTGGACGGTGCTCACGGGTCTGGCGACTATTTGAAGCGTATAAACGGACCTCGAGGAGAGTATAGACGCACTGGCTGTCAGGTTATTTCAAAGAAATAGGGAACACGGACGGAGCTGCGGCCTTTGCAGCTCTCGAGACGGCTCTATGAGAGCGGCGAAAGTGGATTTTCGCACGGGCAGACACTCTGAAAAATGGGCCACTCGTAAACATCCTCCATGGATGTTATTAAATCGCTTTGCCACTACGAAAAATGGTCAATCGAGCAAGTTACTCTTGGAATCGGTTGAGTAACTTGTATTAATTCTTTAAATCGGAGGAAAAATTGGAGGAAAACACGACGATACAATACCGTTTGAAATATAATTTTTAAAAAATAATTTTCATCATTTATCAGGTTCAAAAATTTGTTGCTCGTTTTCTTGCGACAATTTCGAGAAACGCGCGGTGCATTAAATTGAAGAGGAAAGCGACGTTATCAAAACCATCGGCGTTATCAAAACTATCGAAGAGCGATGGAATTTATGAAATCGGTGGAAAATATCGGGCAGCGAGGACGTTTCCGGCGACGCAGCAGTCCACTTCCTGGAAGTTTCCGGTTACAGTGGCGAACTCGAAAACGCTTGGCGAGAACTTCTGTTCGCGTTTTATTGTTGCCACGCACGAACGAGTCTCCAACGAAGCGTATCATCGAGCGTAGCCATCGACGATCCTCCTCCGTAGCCAGGAAAATACATATTTTCGCGGAACTTGGTTTGCGACAACACCTGTGATTCTCAAAACCAACGGAATGGAAAAATCATCGCGTTTTGTTTTGTTTTGTTTTTTTTTTTTTTAGCAACTCGACGAGCTCAATGAAATTTCGCTCAACTTTTCCAAACGTTTCTTCTCACTGTCAAACGTTTGCAATCGCCGAGCTTTTTCTCGTGTAAGCCGATTGAGCTATCAAAGTAAGGAAATGCACAACTCGCGTTTAAACAAAGCGGGGATCGTTTGCAATTTCTAGAGAAACAGTCCGGTGTTGGGGTGGCATTCGGAGAGGCAACGTCGAATTATTGGCTTTTTTCTAGCTCTCACTAGCGACGATTGTCTTTCAGCGAGCCAACTGGTCGTGAGATCGAGCGATTTCCATTCCCGTCGATAGCGCCACTAACGAAATACCACCCTTCCCCGTGGATTTGATATTGGCGCGTGGAATTGCCTTTCTATTGCTTCGTGAAATGTTCATTACTTCGTTCGGTAAATGTTGTCGAATTATTTTGCGTCCCTGCCCGTGGTGCATTATTCGCCATTTTCGAACGGTTCGGCAATCGATTGGAGTCTCTCAGGAAATGTAACACTTTGATGTTCGGTACGCCATAACCGATGGAAACTTAAGATCGCGAACGGTATTTACCATTGGAAAAAATTTATAAATTTAATTCTCGCTGCTCGAGACTGACGCAATATCGATGTCAATATCAGAGGTTGATAAAAGTTCCATTTCTATATCGAGTATATTATTCGACCGCCATCGAAATTCCACGAACGCGAAAAGTATCGAGTATTTCTGTTTTTCGATTCGACACAACGACGACGATTAATTTGTTCGGTGGATTGAGAGCAACGTAAGGCTTTCATTGATTATCGGGAATAACTGCATTACAACGGTGCGATTCTACACGGCAAATGAAACTCGATTCTTTTGATACAATGCAATTGTCTGAATTGTTTCTATCAGCGCGCTGGGAGGTTTTATGCAGAATATGCAGAAAGCCAAATAATCTTCTAAAAACCGTAAAACGACGTTGTGGAATGACTTGTTAATTCTTGTTGACTATTCGACAAGCGTCAGTGTTACTGTCGAAGAAGATATTTCCTTCCGAATCTCTGCTCTGCGATAACAAGACCAAAAAGGGAAATTTTAATCCTGTCATATTATCTCAAGTATCGCCGGGATATATCGTGCATCGTCATAAACGAAATTTTCAGACAACTCGACGGCACGTTCGCCTGGAGCCGAAACGAGCATTTCTAATCTCTTGCTTACCCCGTGCTGCTGCCAGAAACTCCAGGGTAATTGTCACAAGGGATTAGACCTGTCCCTTGATTACATTTCGATGAACAGTCGGGCGTACGTGCAGCCGGAATCTACCAGATCTGATTGCGAACAAAAGGTGCCTTGATAGAAACCATTAATGGAATTCGATCCTACTTTCGCCTTCGTATTCGACGATCGTTTTAAAGTCGCGATGAATAGGCAGACAGTCGGCAGAGCGTAATTATCGAATAACCCGCGTCTCGTACTGCACCATCTCCGCGTTCAACGGACTGCGAAGCACCCTCGGCAAAATTGAACCGTCTTAAAATACACTGTGCGTTACAAGTCCGGTGCGTCCTGTGTGTCCGGTGTGTCTGGTGTGTCGTCCCAAGACGAGTGCGACCGAAGGGCTTCGCTATTTGGCCGCGCGAGCTGCGTCGGGTATGTACGCACCGAAACGAACGGCTCGTACGCGAATTAATGATATTAATACATCAACCTACATTCACTGGTGCAGTGCTCGCGCGGCAAAGCGAGAGACGAAGGTTACGGGATGCTGGGCGTTTTGTTAATAAACTGCTCGACGACGCGCGAGTTTCCCTCGAATTGACCCAATTCCACGGAATTTTTGGCAGCCAATTCCAAAGCACGCTCGTACTGCTCCTCTTGTAAAGAAGAAGCAAGAACGTGACGTTAACACGGTAACGTTTTTTAACCGTCAGGAACTTCGGACTTTTACACTTTTACACTGAATATTCTTCTCTCGCAGCTTTTTGTCTCTGCTTGAATCTAGAGGCGAGAGGGGCAGCGAAGCAGCGTTCAGAGACCGTCGATCACTCGCGCCAAATCGATCGTATTTGCATGGAAATAGCTGGCACGTCCAGCTGCGTCTTCTTCGAAAGCCGGAGACTCGATTTCAATCTTCGTGGCGCGATTGTCCGGTTGCTCGAACGAAAATTAGTATAGCGCGTGGGAAAAATCCCAATCGCTCCTCTTTGATTGTAACCGACGAGAAAGGGAAGGGGATAAATATCAAATCCAATGGAAATTGGAAAGTAAATAAAGCGCTTCTATCCTCGGTAATCTATGGGTCTCGGCGAAACGGGGCAAAGGTCGTGAAGTTTTCTAAAGCTACAAAAGCGAACGTTGATCGATCGTGAGCCATGTAAATTACACCGAGCGTCGTCCGATTTGCTGGTTCCGCACAATCCCTTTTCTCCCTTTCATCCGTTCACGCGCGTATCTGCTCGTTTTCTGTTCGAGCGAATAATTGTGGCGTCCCCGTTTTAAACGGTGGCCCTCGGTTGAAAATGAAAAGTTGATGCAAAGTTCGTCGAAGAGAGCAAACTTCCCTGCCAACGACTAAATGCCTATTCGAATCGTACACACATCGTAGCCGTAGATTCTTGTTTCACGAATATCGTATTCTCTCGGAGATTGAACGTAACCGAAGCATCGTCTGTACGTACCTCGCTACGTAAACTCGCTGTATCCACACATGCGCAAACATCGTTAGGAAAATAGTGGAAAAGAGAAACAAGGGGGGGAAAGAAAAGGGGAAAGCAACGAATCCTAAATTTTAATTTATTTATCCGGGCGCTGGGTTTCCCATGGAAGAAACCCGACCGACTACGGCGAATTCGTTGAAATCACGCCGTACTTTCTTTGCTAGCCTGGTTCACCAACGCCGTGCCGGCGAGAGAAAAGCAACTCGCTGACAAATTTCGAATCCCAGCTGCGAGACATAAGTCTCTAGCTACGGAGCAAACATTCGCGCCAACATAATTCCGGCGAAGAAAAGGCGAATGTTGAAGTTAAGCGGAGAACTGGAGCATGGGCTGGAAGATAATAAGAGGAACGGCCGAGGAGAATAACGGAAGGAGCGAGTACGGAAGCGCGAGAAAGGAAGTCGCTGCGAACAGAGAGAAAAATATTCGGACCAGATCCTCTGTGGTTACCAGACCGAATCGACCGCATTCCTAGAACATAGTAATCCAGGTATCTTACGAAAACACTGGATAAATTTTAGCGATTTGATTAATCTTCAATGGTTTCAACCTTCATCAATGGCAAGTGTGCAGTTTTTCGATTCGGTCGTAGGAGTAACTGCGATTAATAACGCCACGTTAAAGTTTGCAAAACTAAAGTCTCCAGTGCACGTAAAGTCTCGAGTAAATACTTGCGACCCGCTGTTGCGTTCTCGTTGCATTTCTTATTGGCTTTCTTATCTCGTAAAATGTCGAAAGTTGGCAAGAGTTGCATATTTAGTTTTCTGTGTACATAAAAAACTTTCGTCGTTTCCACCTATTTTCCTCGTTGTGTGGCATGTACGAACGATCGAATAGCGAAATCTTTTCACGTTAAACGTTCAAAAGGACGAAAAAAAAAAGAAAAAAAAGAAAAAAAAGAAAAAAAAGACGTAGTTAACGTGATCGAGTTTCGATTGGTCACACCTTCCGACGTTGTTCCATATTGTCAGAAGCGAAATTCATCTTCGCGGATGAACAGTACTGGTGAAATAACGAGCGGAACACGAAAATCCGGCGAGAACTTGGTCCATTACCATCGGGAAACGTTTCGCGGCGTGCCGTTTCGACCAGGCTCGTTTGTCAACGCAAACTTTTGACGGTTTGGTCATTTGTGTGTATGTATACGATCGGGATTTATCCAAGGTAGAGAGTAAAGGAGAAGAAAAATGGAAGCAAACTAGAGTGAGAGAAAAAAAAAAAAAGAAAAAAATTGGCCACAGTGAACGAAAATATTGAAAGTACGAAATGGGAAGGAACAAGAACGGTATGATGATTCAAGTCAACACACAGTTCGTCGCATGGTTAATGATACAGAAAATTCGCGGTTTTGGCTGTCTTGCAAAAATGTACTGCAAATAGACACGATAAATGAAAAATGTTAATTTCTGTTTCTTTGATCGTAAATTGGTATTTGTGGTCAAACAGGTCTTATTTCGTCAGTAATTAAACAAATTGATGGAATAATGTGCGATCGTTAATTCCCGATAGCAGCAAACAGCTCCTATCGGCATCAAATATCGCGCTGCAAAGCTTGTAAACATTCGAATTGATCGCAGAAAAATTTCGCCATCGGTGTAGCGTTCACTTAAAATAATATTTAATAACGAGTTCCAGAGGTTTCCAGACCAACTGCCCTCATCGCTGAGAACGTGGTTTATTAAACAATGATAACTTCACCTAATTAGGACAAGAAACTTTATGGATCCAAAGAGCGAAATCCGGATGGGCCAAGTGGATTTAAACTTTGCTTAGTTTCGGCTCAAATGTTCAAGAAATTATGTGTCCATATTAATTTTATCTGTGAAGAGGTACCAAGTTTCTCGCTCTGTGACCAATTCTAAGAACTTTGTAAATATGCGAGGAACTACAAAATGAACAATTGCGGGATAATTAACGCTACTTTACGATTTCATAATTCAACTACAATGAGAAATCTAATCATTATTTCGCATTTATCCGAGTTGCCAAAGCGTAATCAAAGGTATGCTGGTTTCCATACTGTAAATAACGGGAGTTGGAAATATAACAATTATATATATATCATTATTATAAATAGAATAATCAATATAACAATAACAATAACAATAATAATATAAGATAACAATAACATATAATAGTAATAATACAAACGTAATAATAATAAATGTAATAGCCAAAGTTTTTGTCAAGATTACAAAACGTCGTCGCACATGAAATATGTTCAGTTAGCCATTGAATTTTTCCTGATACTTCGTTATGATCTGTGGACCGGGTAATAATGCTCATTAACACATAACGATTTATAATCACGTTTCAGGCAAATTCACGGCTATATACAGATATCGATCGACGGGGTCGACATTTTCTCTGCGCTCTCAGTCGAACACGGCTGCTGCGCAGTTCCCTGTTTGCGGGAATTTATGATCCGCCGATAAAAGGGTCAAACAAAAACGCCCTGGTGGACGTTTACTGGTTCACGAACAACGAATCGTTATTACGAGCAGCGCATAATTAAATTTTCATAGTCCGCATGCGGCGTAGCGTGAAGCGGTTGTTCGCTTGGCGCCGTGCCTTCATCTTTCACTTTTGCTTCTTACGCTTTCGCGTAATCCATGCACGTGATTTTCTCGCAAAAATGACAAAGACCCGAAGACAAGAAATAAACGCGAGATTTTTTCGTGATACGAACGGCACATTTTCCAGCGATATCGTTAACTAGAATAACCGAACAAAAGTTCGATGGGAATAGGTCAAATGAACGTTTACGTAGTTTGTCGGAAGAGGTAATGAAAGCTGGGTGGGAACGGAAACGGGAATTGCTTAATTTCGTTACAATTTAAAGTGATAATATTTTTCCAAACGAAATCACTCCCGAAGCGTGTGAGAAAATGTTCAAACTTATAATTATGCTCACCTCTATAAAATTTTAAGAAATTTCGCTGGTGACATTCCGGCTAATTGGTCATCGCTCGTTTCGTTTTCGGACTTGCCGCCCTTTGAATTGCTTCGGTCAGCTATTTTAACGATACAAGGTAACAAGACTTGTCGTCTAACGAGAGACAACGTGTCAAAGATTCCCTTGTTCTGTTCTTTACGTCGTTAGCCACACTAGATCGATTCAAACGATTCTCTCGTCAAAATCCATGACGAATTGCATTACACAGTGCGTTTCGGCCACGTGTCGAACGATGCACAGTGATATTGAAACATGGCGAAATAGTAGAGTTGTTACTACGTCCTTTGGTTTTGGTTGATTGGTTCGATTCATTTACTCCTTGAATTTCACTGCTTGCAATTGACGGTTGACAGCTTCATACATAAAACGTGGCCTGCAAGCGCTACACGTAGGTACGCCGAAAGCATTATTCGTTGAAAAATTCAATATCAGTGTGTCAACGTACGTGTCACCCGTTGATTCGTATGCCGCGATGTCTGATCAAACGTGGTCCTATTTCACTTGTCGCCCTCACGCTCAGATGCGGCTATCGTTCGTGCATCTATTGTTTTACAACACTTCAACTATTCAAACCTTCATATGCGAGAAAGATTTTCATTCACTGTAACAAAACGTTTCATCAAACATCTGATTGCCGTCTTGTTGCCAGACACGTTTCCTTCTGATTAAATGCTTTTTGCTGCCCTCTCCTCACCTTTCGCAGTCAAAATCGCTTTACTACTTCTTCGCAAGCAGCTTTACCATTTGCTACACAACGTCTCGGTTGGTTTGCTGATCTCTCTATACGCGACTACTTTTATAGTCACATGCTCGATTAACGCTCGTACGGTCAAATATTTTATCGCTTCTTTCACTTTTTTTACGGGCCAATCTTTCATCGGTCCAGTGCACTTTACAGTTTTCTTCTTGCCAGGATTTCCACTAGAGATATTTCACGTTTAACTTACGTTCACTGCTAAATTCATATTTACACGAGGCATCTAAAGCAAACGAATAACAGGCATAACGTATAGGGTTATTGTAAACAAAAACAAAGGGAGGGGGAGGGAAAGTATGGAATGACGACACAAAGGGTGTTACAGGCGAGCGCGTAATCGGATTACCCTCATAATCAAGAATCAAGCATCGATC
>KQ435804.1:482954-500524 GCA_001276565.1 Melipona quadrifasciata
ACGACACGAGCGACAAGGGAACGTCGAATGCTCTCGCGCGAAAGCTGCTGAGACGCGTAAAATAATCTCCACAGAGCCTGCGACAGGGTCAACCGTTTACAGAGACCCGCGTATTTTTGGCCGCCATTCGGAAAATTCTCGCTAGAAGATATTACCGCGTAGATGGGAAGTTACGTAGTGAAGTGAAATTGTGTGACGTCGAGGAAATTTCTCGCTATCTGGCTTAGGTCGTGGACACGGACAAAAGGATTTTTGTTTCACGGCATATGCGGAAATGAACTGCCATTCTGTTCTTTTTGCGTTGTACGCTATGTGACGTTTGAAAATTTCTACTTTTCTCTTCGTACAATTTTACGACGCTTTAATCTGCATCCGACATTTGGCGACGTGTTCAGTTCTCGTTTAACTCGAAACCACTTTATACCGGATAGGGTGTAAAATTTACACCTATTACATTCAATCAACACGGCAATGGAACATCTAGGGCTCGAACTACGTGACCTAGTTCCCCCCGTGCAACGCAACGTGTGAATCTCCGGTAAACTATCATTAAGATAACTTTTAGCTTATCTAGAATGATATTTCCATGTGAACGAAAAATATACGTCCAGTGCTATTAAGGATAATGATTGCACGACTTGTACAAACGATCGCAATTAATCGGTAAAACGTGAATGTTTGGGCCAAATAAACACCGTTCAAGGTACACAAATGAACACGCATATGAACCTTTAACATTAATAATTTTATCGAGTATGTAGCATACAAAAGAAAAACAAAACATGTACTGTTCTGTAGGATGCTTTGGCTTTTCAAAAAACATTTTATGACCTTGTCATCGTTGCTATTCTGGCAAATATGAATTGTTTTCGTGAAGTCAGTTTTGCGCTACAATTAATTTAAATGAAAAATTGTCAACGCTTTAAACTGTTATAACTTTGTTTTTGAAAAAAAAGGTCATACAACGATCTACTTAGTCTCAATTTAAAATGTAAAGCTTCAGTTTTCATTGCTGGTTTCATATTGGTTTTTTATTTTTCGAGATATTTTAATATCGTGTTACAAATGGAAAAGTGCTTTTTAAAAAAAGTTCTTTTAAAAAATTGTAAAAATTTACACACAATGTAAAAACACTGGAGAATTTTAATTATGACCAAATCCGTCGTGATCTTAAAGAATAAAGTTTCAACAAAACCTTAAAACTTGCTGTACGATTTTTCTCATTATTTTGTTGAACTTTGAACATTAGAGTCAAAGTTTAAAATTTAAAAAATCCCAACGTTTCGTCATTCAATCTTAACGTTCAAAGTTCAATAAAATTGCAAAAAAAACTCGTGCAGAAAATTTCAAAGGGTAGTTCATCGTTGTAGAGAGCAAGTTTACCATAGTGGACTAAATTACGAAAAAAAATGTTCAATATTTTTAAATGTTTGAATTTTTACAATTTTTGAGAATAAGATACTTTTACGTCTTTACCCGCTGATTACACGATGTAAAAATATTTTTAGGAGAAACGAACTCGGGACAGTCAATGTAGAAGCTTTGCGCTTTAAAATGAGACCGAGCAGATTCTCGTATTGATTTTCTTTTACAAAGTTACAACAGTTTAAGGTATCGACAATTTTTTCTTTTCATTATTGTGTATTCAGTTATGCTCCTTATTGTAACGGGAATACAGTTTCTCATCTGAATAATTGTGCAATTAAATAGCTTCTCTTCTACGATCATTTGTACAAATCAGTAAAATCAGCAATTGTTAAATGAAGCTCTTCTGGCGATGCATCGCCATTTCCGACCATTGAATTCGTTTTTTCCAGTGGCGTTTCAGGAGATCACATCGACAAGCGGTCGGTGATAGAATTTTCTCGACAGGCTTCAACGATTTTAATATTTTTCCGCTGCAGAAGGTATCTGGAGGCAGCGCTAACGCGAGTCACGTTCGCTGCCGATTAAAATCGAAGCGGAACGGCGTGCGGCTCGATTGTCGACGCTCTACGGTGCTTCGTTTTCCAGCGGCGTACGCGTCTCGTGGCTGATTCTCGTTTCGTGACGCGCAAAAAATCGCACCCCATTAGCGATCGTCTCTTGTTCCTACGGATGACCATCGAATTATTGGGATCCCTCTTCACAACCTGTCCGAGGCTGTACGTTTCATTAAATCCAACACGCGCTTTCTCGCATTCCGTTTGTTTGCCACAACGGAATTCCATTCAGTTCAATTCACGTCAAACGAACGCCACTTTCTTCCTCCATTTTTTTATTGTTTGCTTTGCAGACAGAAATTTCAATGTAGGCCTGTCTATGTCACACTAAACTGCCAATTATCAAGAAACAGGTATAACCGAATATGAGGTAAAGTCATTTCGATGAAAGAATAAAAAGAAATGCGTGTAGAATAAATTTTTTTTTTTTTTCGCCCGAGGCTTAGTTTTTAATAAAACCAAATTTCAAAATTCATCGCATGCAATTACAATATTAAATTTCTTTTTATTATTAGTGATATGTTTTTTGCAATATTTGTGTTATTAAAAAAAATAGATACAAATATGGTAATATTTGACGGGTCAAAATGATGACATATTTTGTGAAATAGGAAAAACATTGGATAGAAACAAAAGAAACAAGTTTTGATAATTGTTTAACATAGTATAGTTTAATATTTGCATTTAACAACGGTTATTCTTTGAGGCAAAAATTATATAATATATTAACTATATAGTTTTTTAATGATTTTTTGGCTTAATTTTTTCCATTCCGCCGCAATACATTTTTTTACTTCGATTCATCAATATTCACGATATGAGGTCCTCGGAAAATTTCCCCAATAATTTTTTACAATATTTAAGTTTAAATTGAATCTCTTTTCATCGGCAAATACAATTTTTCTATTTTTATACATAATTCACTATACATGGAATAAGAAAATAAAAAATGTGCTATTTTTTTGTCCTGGCATGTATGGTTAATTTTCATTGTAATACTCCTGTTTATGAATTACATTGCTTAACGAAAAGGATTGTGTTAGTCCTTTAGATGCTTAAAATTACCAAAAGTCTAAAAGTTTAATACTAAACGAGGAAAATGCATTCATCTTTAAACATTTTTAACATCATTCAATATATAGGGTATTTAGGGTGAATTTAATTATCAAAACTTTGGAAGTGTACAGAGAACTGATAAACCAAGGAAAAAAGTACTTTAGCGATTTGCTCGTTTTTACTTTGTTTTAAACAAAAATAGTAATCATTTTAATTTTTTCATTCATCCAGTAAGTTTATTCATTTCCAACCAACACAAGAAAGTAACTAAGAGATCAAGTCGCAATGTACCAATCATCACCAGAACAATGTCTAGTTACAATGAAAGTGATTAAATCCGATTTAATGTGTGTACTGCTGCAAGAGTGACTTTTCGAACAGTATCTTCGTTAAATAGATGATAATAAATGATGTTATAAGATGACAATATGGATAACAAAGTAAACGATAATATCAATAAGTGTAAAGAAATAAGTCAAAGAATAAAAACCTTTTTGTTTCTTTTTTCGCGATTTTCTCCGAAATGTACAAAAAAACGAAGGGAATTTCCAAGGGTCATTTTTTCTTAATATATCGACTGTCTATATGCTTCCAAAGTTTTGAATTTGGGTCACCCTGTATTGCAATATATTATACTCTAATTAGTAAGTCAAATATTTTGTTATTGATTATAAGATTGTGTACACAACGCTCCAGTGCGGGCTAAAAAGTTAAATTGCACGAGCAATCAGTCTTCACTCTGTTATCAAGATAATGAGTTATGTGATAACAGGACAAGCTAAGAGTCGATTCACAATATTGATTCGCTCACGCAGTAGCTCAAGATTCATTCTCCCATTTCTGAGTGGTACTACATATTAAGTAGATCATTTTTAAATTCCATGTGGTTATTGTCACTGTAGAGCAGTATATAGATATACTATAAGTTAGTACAGCTTTCACTTCAGCTTTTAAAATTTCATTTAAAAATAAAAAATTCATTGCATCAAAATTTTTTAAAATTTATCAAAATTTATTTTCTAATTTTGCAATACGTGTTTGCACAATAGAGCGTTGATTATCCGAACTCGAACGTAGCGTCGTTGTTTAAATTTCGCATTGACGTTTCTCAGTTGTTTGCCGAAATAACGACAGATTGACCATTATTTGGTTTATGATGTGGTCGTTTGATTATTTTTGCAAAATATTTTAGTTTTATTGCTATATATGTCTAAATTAGATATTGTTTATAAATTACACCGCACATATACATCGTATTTCAAATTTCACATCAATAAATATATTACAGTATACTCAGTAACTAATTTTAGACTTAATACGTACTCGTAAATTCTTTTTAGACTTATCCTACTGGGCAAGTTTAGTATGCATGTTTAATTATTCGAACTGTCCGGTTATTTAAATCTTCTTAATCCCGATTAGCTCAGATGAAGGATTAAAGCTCTATTACATTAATAATTTACTAATATTTATATGACGAGATATACAATGATTTCTATTAATATTCGGACACATTGAAATTGTTATAGTTTTGTAGAAAGAAAACGAATTTGTTTGAAAGCCTGGAGCATCAGGCATTTTGAAAGCATTTCAGACTTTAAGTTTATTTTAATTTTTATAAACGTATAATACGGAGTCGTAGGATAATGAGAGTCGTTATACATACCTTTTCCGAAATTTCACCACTTTTGTTTAGCCATATTCACTTCACTGCTACTTGACATTCATAAAATGAGCGGTAATCCATGATCTTACTCCAATAAAATATTATTTTGAAGGATCGTTATCAAAACATGATCGAATTGAAATCAAAGTATTATTCATAACATAAATGCATATATTCTGTACAATCCAAACAATGAAATAATATTTGATGAAATTGAGAGCGGAGCATGAATGAAGCGAGAGCGGATCGATCATAATAGTAAATAATTTCCTATTATCTAGTCAGCGTACTTACTACACAGTTCTATGATTGGTAATGTCTTTTGAATCCAGTAAAATTATCTTTTTCCTGCTTTCTCATAAAGAATCATCTCATGTCCCCTTGCACACATGTTATTCGGCCAAATTCTTATAACGAGAGCATTATATATTGATGTTATTAAGATACAGTGTTGACTATGATTCGGTCTTGCATATTGCACTCAATCTCTAGTTCAAGATTATAGATTCAATGATGTGGAACTAAATACATTTAAATGACTTGTTTACCGTTTATTGATTCGTCACAACTCAATAGCCTGATTCTGTGGTCTTGGTTAATTGGGTATTGAACTGATTTATTTTTTCGACATAATTGGCGCTGGTCTATTCCCCTACAGTGCACCCTAAGTGCCCTGTATCCCTAAAGAGGAATGACGAATTTTCCAAAATTCCTCTAGGCCTGGCTATCTGTCAACGGTGACCGGTTTGTTCCCGGACTTTGCAAGGGTTTTCAGAATCTTGATTTCACAGCGTCTGCAGAATGTCTTTGCCTGAAGTGCTGTTGAAACTAATTGTGAACTAACTTTGATGCCCATATCTCTAAAGCTTTACACCTCGTGAGAAAATCTGTTCAGAACACACACATTACACAATGCTCGTCTTTTCTTTCCAAAAAAAGGACACAACTCGTATCTCGCTTTACGAGCTTTGGCGCAAGTACACTTTGTCTACAGATGACGATACGAGTTCTTACTGTTACGAGTTGATAAATAACATTCGCATTCTATGCGCGTAGTAAGAGCTAGAGGATTTTATTGGTGATAAAAAGCTAGACTCTTGTTAGAGAAAAGCAGGCCGAAGGGAAAATGCGTGGAAGGCAGCAAGCTGGTGGAGAATGTACGATCAAGGTGACGCAGACTCGACCAACTTCTCGTGAACAATACGTGCTATCCAGATGACGCTGATAAAGGAGAAGTTATGCAGAAGCACTTTGTGCCTTGCACTGGGACCTACAAACCATTAGATTTACGCACCAAACCAATCTCAATGAACAACCATCGTCTACGTCGGCCACGTAATTGAACGAACTCGATGAATATCGACGTACTCAAATGAATTAGAATTACGATCGAGTCGTGCGAGTTTTACGAGCTATCAGGTAGTTCGTCAGATAGGGAAGGAAGGAACGAAGACGGCCACTCTCAAGTGAGATAAAGTTAACGTGCCGAGAATATCGCGGCGGTGGCTCGTTGCTGGTAATTTCGCGTGCTGGCTGTGAAATATCGCGAGGCCGGCCTTGTTCGCGCGACGCTTCTCGTAATTAACTTTCCGATTACGCCTCTTGAATTAACGAAGGTCATCTATATTCGAGCAAAGGGAAAAAGTCACGGCGAGCTATTGAACCGAGTCGGAAACTTCCTTGCGAGTGCACTTCCTTTCGCGAAGGCGGAAACCCGGCAATGGAACGAGCAGCTTCCGCTTAATTTCTCGAGATTTCATGCGAATTATAAACGATACTGACAAGCAAATTATCTCCTTGAATATTTTTCATCAGTCACTGCGTCTAGCTGTTGCCAATTCGACGAAACTTTAGAAAGCAATGAGCATGAACCGTTGTGAACGACACTTGGTATGTGACAATGTAAAGGTATAATGGTAAACGGTACTTTCTCAGAAAAAGTTTGTCAAAAATGCCACGAATCGCGGACTATGCGATTAAACGAAGGGAGAGAGAGAGAGAGAGAGAGAGAGAATGACACGTCAACGTACTTTATTAATCGCGCTTGAAAACTTTCACGGTAGAAGTAACAAAGGAACTTTATCACATCAGACTGAATTGCTATTGTCACGCGAAAGCTTATGATATCAAATAAAGACTGGACGGACGTGTTATTAAATAACTAAATAACTAAATGTTTTTGTTTCAACAAAGAGAATAGAATTGTCAAGATGTAACGAGTTTATAAAAAAGACTTCGTATATTGTACCTTCAGCCTCGAAATACCGAACTAGATTTATGACACAGTGCGGCAAAGAGATTACCAACTTCCTACTATATTCAATCCTAATCTCATAAATCTGGAGTGACGTGTATAACTAATGCTATTAGCATTAGCTTGTCTACAACGGATTGTCAAGTTAGGACTTGCATATACATGGATCGAAAGTTTCTAAATATGCGTTCTAACTGACATTTAAAGTAGGAGAAATAACATCGTCATGAGAAAAGACTGTCATAATTCAAAGTCTCTCTTTCTTGTGTTGTTTAATATACGTACAATGGTGAACAAAATTGAATGCACACACAAAGAATTTAACGCGGATAATATTTTATTGAGTATTTGCGTGTAATATACAGAAAGAGGAAAAATGCGTAATAGAATGTTTTGTTGATAATTTTGTAGGATAATTTAGCTTTTCAAAAAAATTTCCATCGCGAATTTTGCACAATTGAAATGAAAAATTATCGATACTTTAAGCTGTTACAACTTTGAAAAGAGATCATACAACAATGTATTTGATTCGTTATTTCTTCCAAACAGATGTAAAGTGTTTTCTTTTTTCGTAAAAAAGAAAAAAAAGAAAAAACTTGTAAAAATTTATACGTATGTGAAAGCACTACAAAATTTTATTTTGATTAAATTCATCGTGATTTTCAAGATTGGAGTTTTCCCTCTACATCGGTCCCTTTAAAATTTATCGTAGAATTGTTTTTCGTCATTTTATAGAACCGTAAACATCAGAATTAAATGACAAATTTAAAAAATCCCAACATTTCTTCAGAGTTCAATGAAATGAGAAAAAAAATCGTACAGCAAAATTTTGAGAATATGAAGAGTATGAAAGTACTCTTACTTTCTCACCCGCTACATGATGTAAAAATATCCCTTTCAGCACAGTCAAAGTAGAAGCTTTACACTTTAAAGTGAGAAAATCATACTAACAATAAGTAAATTGTTGTATGATTTTCTTTAAGTATCGACAATTTTTTGTTCATTGTCTGTTCAGTTATACTCTCCATTGTACGTGGTATAAAATATTATTGCACGTATTATAAAATAGGAAGCATTGTGTTGAATTTTAATTTCAAATGCGGTCAACAACCTTTTGAATCGATGATCCCCCTGGACTGCCAGAACTAGTGGCTAGCCGCAGCGCGCGCAGTAACGCAACAACACGAAAGATTGAATCGCGTCTCTTGGGGGACAGGTGTTCGCATGCTTTCTCATAACTACTCTAAATTGCCACGAACCTCGAGGAGAATGCTACAAGTACTTGTTCGTTAATTAGCGGCGCGTGGAATACGGTATTTTGGCGCGGAACTCGCAACAAAACTTTGCATATTCTCGCAAGACACGACAGGTTGCATCTCACCGCGGCTATGCATCCGAAACGCGTCGTTCCGAAGCAGGAACAGCTGTCACTGGGACACGTTGCGACACCTCGTTCTCGCACGAATTCGCTTGATATCCGAGAAAAATTCTGACGAGACCGAACGAGCGGAATGCAAAACGGGCATCGATCGAACGACTGCCGCGTGTCTCGCGCGAACGTTTATTGTCTCACGTACGCAACAAATTGTATTTTAATACGCATCAGGTGTTCGCACTCTTCCTCGCGACACTTCTTCATTCCACCATGCAGACCGTCGTAATACAATTTCCAATGTGAAACGTGCTACGTAGCAAGTAAAAGTTCAATAGCATTGTTCGTGAAACTTGTACAGAATAATTCCGTGTTCAGAGAAAACATATTTTACGGAACTTGAGTCGATAAGCAAAAGTGGGAGTTGTAACGTAGCGTGATAAATTGTCCAAGTTTGTCAGGTCGAGAGAAATTGCAAGACACGATATTCGAGTATACCTGCGGGAATACTTGCGAATAATCCAAATTGTCTGAGAACTATCCTTTGGGGACTCCTTTCGTCAAACTTCATCGCGCATTCAGGACTAGGTAGCATATTTATTCGACTTTGACTGTAACTCCAGCTCCGTCGGAGTGTTTGCTTTCCACTCCCTGCTCTTTGTAGATACACGCCATTCTTCCACCAACTTGGTTCATAATATATATATATATATACACCTGTGTCTCTTTAAAAGACGCTCTATGTGCGAAGGAACGTGAAGAATGAAAAGCAAGAAAACCAATAGAAAACGAGAAAATGAGACCATTTTCTTTTGTTTACCACTGGAAAAGAATAATGGTACCTGGAGGAAGTCGACGACAGGAGGCAATCGGTATACGGATTGTAAGCGTATCTCCCTCGATTGTTGAAACTCGCATCGAACACGATAATCAGAGGCGAATAACGCGACGATAATGGGTCGGCGAGAACGTCACGTGATTGATGGATGAGAACATGCACGTGTTACCTGCTGGCGTGCCATTGTGACGTATCGAAGCTAGGGGTTAGGTTTAATGCACGTGCAACGGAGCCGCGAGGGTAATTAATCGTTAGATGCAGCGTTTTTGCTGTCGGGCAGTGGATCATGCACCGTGCACCGTTGAGAAAGATGTACCGCGTGATCGACATCGAGCGAGTCTGTCCGAGAACCAATCGGAAATCCCCACAGAAATTAGCTGCGAGAGATCATGATTTTATTCTACGGGAAACAAAGTGGCGAGCGAAAGCAAGCATTTCTTCTCGTAATCCGTGTATTTCCGAAGTAACTGCTAATTTTGTCCAAGTTTTACTTCGTTCGCAATTTCATCGAGTCGACGCGACATTTTACCCGGAGTGTTTTTTAATTTTAAAAGACTCCAGCGCTCGCAACAACTAAGAAATGGTCGTAATCGTGACACGGTGGCTCGTAAAGTCGAGCATAAAACAAAAAGAAAATGACACAACATTCGCGTTTTATTTAATAACTCATCCTGTTGCACCCAGGAACATGCCGTCTCGTGTTCTTTCATTGTCTCGGTTCATCTGTTATTTTGCACCAGAATACAATACACTCATAGAAAGTTAAACATTCTAGACTCGATGTTTTTGTTCAATTTCGGAATCGCTGTAGCTGTACATCACAGCATAAAAGATTTTCGATTTTTCAATAATTAACGCGAAGCTGCTGCTTCAAAACTGCTGCACTGGCTTTACACAGCAATGTTTATTTTAACATTTCGCTGCGTCACTGGAAAACAAATATGAAATATTAATAATTATCAGCTTTTGGGCAAACTGGTCTTGGTGTCTATAATTTTGTGTCAATTTTCTATCAATTTTGTGTAATTTCTTCCACAATCGTGTCATTAAATTGAATTTTCAAATAATCGAGATAGCCGGACGCGCACAATCCTCGAATGAGAACTGGAAAATTCGTTCCATTAGCATCCGCGGATATCGAATTTTTTGTCTTTTACACTCTGCTCGTTGCAGAGAATCGTCCTTTAATTTCCTCTCATCCTTGACCATTCGGTTTTTTTGGCGGACAAAGCGCCAAGGAAATGAGAAATTTAGGAGAAGCTTTCTTGTTTTTTAGGGTTTATTAAGGATCAAGGCCATTTTGCAGCTCTCGAAATCCACCAATTACGTATTCAACCGTCCATTACAAATTTCCCATTGTTCCCATAAACGAGACGTCGTAAATATAGCGGCACAAGTGTGCTTTCTCTATGGCGCAAGCCAGATTCTGAAACAATCTCGTATTTGCCATTCCTGAGCGTGCAGCGATATATTATAGCGCGCAAGGCCTCGTAAATGATTACAGAACTGTGCTAATTACATATTCAGAATTACCGGTCGTAGACATTGTTTGCAATATATCGGCAATTGTGAAACCCAACTTTGTCTTTCCTTTTTTTTCTTTTTCATTTGTCACAGAGTAAAATTTATCGTGTCTTTTCTCTTTCAAGTGAGAGAACAACTTTCTTCCACGCGTCGTTTGCTTTTGTTGCTGATGTTTTGTTTAATAAATAAAAAATTTTTGTGAGCAGTATATTATGAAAATAATATTTCTAATTATAAATATACTCTCATCATAATAGAATATACAATAGAATAGACAACGAAGAATATACAATATTATAAAATTTGCCATAATTAATTGCGTATAATTTTCACGAAAATTTACAGAAATTAGGTATCAGGTATTATGAAGAACGATTTTGAAGAAAGTGAGCGGTAGTGATTATTGATTAGTTAGAAAAAATGAACGCTGTCCTTGGTATAGATAAATATATATACTTTTGTATCAACCATGATACTGACAGTAGGACAAGTCGGAGAGTGGTAGCCTACTTTTTCTAAAAAAATGATTACATCTTAAATATAATCGATATCTAAGAAAAGTATATATAATATTTGTGAGAATAAATACATATAAATTTACAAAACAAAAGAAATGATCTTGTGCAAAAGGCTATATCACTATCGGATTGTCTGAATCGAATCCAGGTCCAGATAAAAAATACATATTTTGAGTTCAATTTTTAGTTTATCATTCAACTGTAGGCTTGTCTCATCTGTATTAAATATTTCTCGCTTTGTTTAGAAATTTAACAATAATCGTTAAGAAATTCTCTTATAATTTGCTTTAACAGTTAAAAATATAAGTCAAATTCTATCCTATTTCTATCCTGGCACCGAGACAAAAAAACATCTTCTGATTTTCGGACACAAGTCTGGATGGCGTTGAAAAAACACATTCATCCAGCCAATCATGTCTAGCTGATCCTATTTTCTTACTAAATTTATGATATGTCCAAGTATTCGGCCAAATTAAATGCCATAAATTTTACGCATTGCCACGTTGGTGCAAAACCGTACTTTTTTATGTGAATTTTGTTCTTCCTCACTTTCCATATTTAGCAATAAAGATGATGCTAAAGTTTCGTTTGAATAATTATTTTTCATTTTCGTCTTCTTAGGAGCCAGAATGCTGAAAATTCTAGACCACATTCATGTACATTGTGCCATTTTTAACTGTCTTTACGACAGAGGCGACGTATTTCTTTCCTGTCGCAGGCCGTATGGACTCACTCAGTTTTCCCCACCATGAAAATTAATTTTCACTCTGTGCATTCTTTCTCGCTGCAACAAAGTTGCTTTCCCGATCTTCCTGTAACTTTCAAAACTAAAGTGGAGAGACGACGTAGGAGGGGATCGTCCTATCGACCAAAAAAGTACGAGCCGTGGGGCGCCAATTCGCTCCCAATTCCATCTTACGGTATCTCTATTGTTAAATTTTCTTTCATATTCAGAATGTATGATTCTCTAGAAAAATATTTACTAACTATACACAATGTCACGATGAGTCAACTCTCTGCTAAAACACCGAACCGTTTAACCCGATAGACTGAAGTGATAAATCATTTTTTCTTTTTTTTTTATTTATAATGGTACGATAATATCTCATTATAGAAATGTAACTATATCCTCTAAACACTATGTTGACATTTCTGTATTCCGAAAAAGTCATTAGTTTTGGATAAAATGTTAGTAAAGTGTAATTTAAAGTATAGTTTAAAGCAAAAAATTCTTGAAATTACTCGACTATACACTTAACTTACCTTATATTACAGTATATACACTAAAAGAATCTGAAAATTGACATATGACCTATATAGTGAAACCGAGCCATTTCACCTAAACTTTCCCCAGAGTATATATATATATATATAAACAGAATAATTGTCGGTACTGTGACACAACTTTGAATGTCTAATACTTATAGAATCGAAAGTAGACAAAGTAAATAAAATTATCTACGAAAAATAACACGTGTTATTCATTCTTTTGTGAAACCGAATGACTCCGAACGAGTGATAATAGCATCCGTTTGCCCACAAGTACCTCATAGAATGTTAATAAATACGTATTTAATTATTAGAAATCAACGAACGTTTAAGAGTTAATTTGTGAATTAATAATAATTGAGGATAAAAGGTTGAACTTTGCAGAATTCGTTCAATTCCCGTTAAATGTATGTTTTTATGACGTTTTATAGATTCTTTGATGTTTTAATATGGAACCTTCAACTATATGCAGCATTCGAAAAAAAAAAAAATACCCATTGACGAAATTTTCGGTTGAAATTGAAGTTCTCATCGCGCAATATTAACTGCGGAAACGAGGACCACTCTGCCTCGATGTACTACATTCAATAGCGTTTAACGTACCGTAAACTCTCGTGAACGCCGCTTGAACTAGAGATTGCCGACCAGCTTCACTGAAATTAGCGATTCTATGCCTGAACGACGCGCGTAATAACTTTATGTTGTACGCAAAATGTAGAAAAGCGTGGAAAATAAATCTCGCCAGGTAATAATCACGATCAAATTTGTTACAAAACGAATCTTGTCAACATCTCCGCGTTCCTCTCTTGATTCATCCTACCGTGACATCCGCTTTAATCAGGATTGGGATAGAAGCAAATTGCAAATAACTTTTTTTCTCTACAGCCTGATGCGAATGGTTCTTATAACGCAAATAAGTGTCTCTCACAGAGACACGGAAGAGATACCTGCATTTCAGGCGACGCCGTGCACACGTCAACGCGGACACGTGCCGTGTGATTCGGCGTTGATCGATACGGATACACATCGTCAGCTTCGAAAGCGATTCCGTTCGTTACGCCGCGATTCGTCGAATGGAAATGTCCGCGAACAAGCTCATCGGACTAGAATCACAACGATAGTCATCGGATAGACGATGGCCACCGATAACGTCACAGAGACGGATGCGTATTAGTCGGGACTTGCATCCGATTAACGCGAGCTGCTGTCCAACGTTAACTGGCTACCACCATCAATGCGACACGCAATTCCCTTCGAGGCAATGGATGCTCCTTTACGCGCAGATTGCATCTCAATTTGTGGGACGGGCCACGACGAAATAGAGTTCCTAATTGAAGGCGTCAGAATTGACTCTTAACGTTGTCGTTGTGCGCCACGCGCACGACATCGCGAACCGCTCGAATTCCACTCTCGTCACCAGGAAGATGAGATTTCTTTTATTACTTATTATTATTGTTACCTTAATTATTTGAAAAGATAGTTTGCATAAAATCTACTGTAAGCTACTTTCCTTTGAAATTCTTCTTTAATGGAAAACGCTTACTTTAAGTGCAAATAACACGGAAACAATTTCGTTGAAAGCACAGATTTACAGAGAAAAATCTCTCTTCTCGGAAACATAAGAATTTACTCCTGAATTTTTAACATTCTCGCCCTGCGGAAAATAAACTGACGTGACAGCGAATAAGTACAACGCGAGTAAGTTTCGGGCAGAACCGTAAGACAATTTTACGATCTTACATCGGATGTGTGAATCACGCGAGGGAATTTCATTTCTGCTAATCCATAAATAACGAAATATCAGACAACGAAATATCAGTCAATCATCGATTTCGGGTATCTGATAATGTCCCTTTGCCTGGAAAATTTTGCTCTCGGCAGTGGCAAACAAACAACGCGTTGCAACGGCCTCGCTGGTTGAAAATTTTCCCTGTTAAGATTCAAACAAATCGAGTTTACAAAATCTGCAAACTCGCGCAGCCACGTGCCGATTCTCCGCGTAATTATCGCGACATTTATTGCCAATATTTTCGCTGGCAACAGCTTGGCCGCTACTTCCTGTTATTTGAATTCACGCCATAACGCCTCTCCCGGAAAGTCTGCTTCAGCGAATACAAAAACTATTACCCTGGTTTCATGAATTAAAAACAAGTCACGTTACACGTGTTACTGTAAACTCTAGATTAATCTGCATATTTCCGGGAGCAGCGCTGTTCTTCAATCCTATCCGATTTTCTGTTTCATCCTGTTCCATCTGTTCTTCTAAATGAATCACAGCAAACAGTATGTATGAAAAAAATCCACGGATGAAAATTTAGAAAATGTGTATTCTTCGAATTACGAAATTATCTGAATAAATTGCGGAAACGAGCATCAGATAGGTTAGCTAAAAAAGCGAGCGTAAAGAGACAACGAATAAGCATAAAGATGAGGGGAACTGATAAATCGGTGGACGTTTACGCGGAATATCGTTGGCTGTTTAAACTTAATGTGGCCCGATAAAGGTCCTATCCTTTTATTCTTCTTCTTCCTCCATTTCTTGCCATTGTACCAACCACGAACAATTAGAATTTACGAAGGGCGCAAAGTTGTGGAATAATATCCAGGGTGAATGTTGCTTTTAAGCATGCTCGATAAAGGAGCGAACTGGCCGAGGGGCAGACGAACGAACATGATGATGACAGGGTAAACGTTAGAAACGGTTGGTAATTCGTAGCAATTTCGCGCGATTTAGCTGCTCCCAGCCGGCGAGAATTAATCGGTGGGATGCCGCTGAAAAACGCGAAGATGAAACGATCGCGACGACCTACCGTTGCTCTTACCGCTGAAACTGTAAAAACGCAAAAGATTCTTCTTGAAATCCATGGTGAGAAATTTTGTTAACTTATCTTTCGTGGGTGATACTACCTTCTTTCCAGCAGCGGGAAGACAAAGAGAAATGTGAATGAAGAGATTTGGTATTTGTGGAATTTATGAGAAAATATGTAAGTATGTAAGTCCATCGGTAAGAATCGTCCGATTTTAGAACGAAAAGAAATTCCAAGAAAGAGGTATGGATCACGTAACGGAACGAGGATTAGCTAAACCAAACAAAGAGAGGTATATAATTATAATTTCAAATAAAAAAAATTCGCCTAGACAACAACGCGTCAAATTAACTTTACGGAAAAGCTACACGAGCCGATATACCGGTATACAGATTAATTAAAGATGCGTGAACAACATGTAACTTGTGTGTACATGTCGTTTCATTCTCTCTCTTTCTCTCAACTTTCATTTTGTTGATAATTCCGGATAGCAGCTTGTGATCGATGGACGCGATTTACATGAGCTATGACACGAGCCGCAAATATAATGCAAATCCGATGTTGAAGATTTAATCAAACCGATCTCTAACTTGAAAATTTAATAATGCCTGATCAAAATTTCCCGTCTACTTGAACAAAGTTACATGGAATTTCGATAATACTCCAATTTTTTTATTTATAACACATCAAATGGAAATGGATTAAAAGCAAACGAGTGCTCATTTTCTCCACGCAATATTCGAATCGATCGATAAACTTTGGTCGAAAAAAGAAACGAAAACTTTCTCTGTGGTGTGACTCCGGCTGCGATATAATCCATTTGCATATATAACACTGTTGTCGCTGATTATGCAACGAGAAAATAATCCAAACTCCATTACGCGTGCAAATTAGTATACAATGAGGCAATTCATTTTGATTATTCCGAGTCGCACGATCTTGAATAAGGAGTCTGAAGGTAATTCTGATAAACGACACTTGACACAATTTTCTGATGAATATATACAGCATAGAGCGTACAATCTTCCGACTGTAAGAAAGTTTTATACAGTTATCAAAAAGATAACAGTTCTCAAAGAAGAGAAAATAACGAAATAATTGAAATTTATCGACGTAATGTTTTTTCTTTGTTTTCAACAACGATCGAGTGAGTCACGAGCACGAGATACGATTTCAATTGAAATATCAAACGATCCCGTCGTCGAATACCAAGAATGTTGGTAATTATGGAGAAAGAAACCCGGCTGTGCCATCATATCGGTTTCAATGAAACGCGGAAGAAAAGGGAGAGCCGTCAATATTTGGTTCGGCCGAGCGACTCGGACGCAAGCATTGATACGATAATCGCATTTGGCGAATTTCCGTGGCGGCCGCTTCAAGGGAGCAACGATAAGAGCGTTCGGAACGAATCGCGGGAGCTTCAATCGGGCGTGAAGAGCGAGAGACGAGCGCGGCCACGATGAAATGGCTTTAGGGTCCTCGACCGGAAGTCCACGCCGGGCGTCCCGGTCATAAAAATAGAGTTGTCGCCGCTGGCGTCGTAGTATTTCATGACTGAAAGAAAAAAGAAACTGGCGAGAAAGGGGGAATTTCGCACGATCTAGAACAGTGGGAAGAAGCACGATATATACCTGGACTGTAGGTCGGCTATTGGTCCCGTTACCATCGACCTTTCGATTTCCTACAGCAATTCGAAATCCTTCCCCTTTGTGCCCCGTATTTCAAGGAGTATAGCGCCCCGGTAATCCTCTTTCTATTCCACCTGCAATCTACTTGGTCCGACCGCGATGCGGTTCATAATCAATCGACGGATAAAATGGAATGGAACGAGGAATAGCAGCCACCGGTGGATCAATTTCCCCGTAAAATTTTCAATTTCAATAACTCTGTCTCATTGTTCGATTCTTTCCTTTGGAATTCCGTCACGTTGCTTCCCTTGCCGCTGTATCTTTCCGCACAGCGATCTATATCTACTTAAGCGATATTACGCGGCTGACGTTCGAAACGGATGTTAGACGTTCAACGGAGTATAGCTTCGAAGGGAGGATCCTCGAAGTCGATGATCTTGACGAATCGCGAGAATCACGAATCATTTGACAAAATTATTCAATTTTTTGAACACAATTTTGAAAATACGTGCTAGGATGTGATTACGATTTATAGAACCACCATCATGTTTCCACCACATGATGATAATACCGCCATTTAGGTTGTCAGAAGTAACGAATGACCTACAGACGTAACCTGTAACACATGGCGCTCTTACATTCCTCGAAATTGCAAA